>CALSCQ010002266.1:0-11946 GCA_943704525.1 Pigoraptor vietnamica | reverse complement strand
CACACACACACACACACACACACACACACACACACACACACACACACACACACACACACACACACACACACACACACACACACACACACACACACGCGCGCGCGCGCGCGCGCCGCGCCGCATCAAACAAACAACACCAATAACAATTCACAGAATAGATACTGTCCATCCATAGAAAACACACACGCTCAAATAGTAGACGCCTGAAGCAACTCACCCTCACGCCCGAGTCTCGCGTCGCGTGTGCCACACCAATGTCGGCGTCCCTTCGCACTTCGGCCGTGCGCTTCTTGCCGAGGGCGTCCAAGTAGCCGACCTTGTCGCGGATGTCCTTGATCGTGAAGCTCAAAATCTCAACGCCCATCTTGCCAACGTCGGGAGAGGCGACCTCGCGCACGAGCGCGGCAAACTTCTCGCGATCCTACAAAGATTGCAAACAGACGCACATAAATTAGCAATGTCAGGGCACACGAGTGCAAGGCCGGAGAAGCCACCAAACCAACGACGTGCCTGATAGAGTTCCTCCACCGACAGCGTGCCGGTGATGGCGCGGAGGTGCCCTTCCAGCGTTTGGAGCAGCACATCGGTGACCTCCCGCACGGTCTTTCCCAAGAACTGCTCAATGGCCGTGTTCAGCAGCTTCTCCTCCGTAAGAAACTTGCACTGCGACACGGCGTTAATCGTAACGGCGACACCGTGCGCCGTCTGGACGTCGTGGCACACCGGCGTCACCGTCATGACCTCCAGCGATAACCTGCGCGGACGGACAGCGTGAGCCGTCACGCATTTCACCGACAGCATCCAAATCTATAATCTGAGTTCATAAAGTCGCTATGTGGGAGCTCTCACCTTTGCACGTCGGAAAGAGCGACCCATGCCCACGCACAACCGCCGACGATGACTTTGCGGTTCTTGGCACCGCACAAACCGCCTGCACGCAACCACGCGCACGATGCAGGTCAGTACCCCTGGGCACGATGATCAATGCCCTCAAGCCACCTCCACAAGTAACAACACAGCACAGAAAGATGCGAACAAAGGCACTCACCCGACACAACGAGCGCCTCGTTGGGCCCTCCAGTTTGGCAGTTGCCCATGTTCAAGCCAAGCGCGCCTTTTTCCCTTCAAGCGGTCCGACGGCAAATCAAATCTTCGAACACCGCACACACACCATTCAAATGGCGTGCCTTACACGCAAAGTACTTTGCTAGAGAATCGTGGAGTGAAGACGATCGTGTGTCTTCCTTCGCTAAAGGCGAATAACGGTTGGCTTAGACCGACAACACAGCTGATAGGGCTGGGCTGTGGGCGCGCACTCACAAAGTGTCCGGATCAAGACTTGTGCACCAATATATTCAAAATGAGTCTGAAAAAGAGGCAAATTTCGCCTGTGGCTTTCAAAATAAACGCATGTCCATGAGTGTCCGCGGACATCCGCATTCCAATCCGTAGACTCTCGCCGGACCCGGACCTGCAGAAAGAAGAACGCGTTACAGCTCCTCTTCCCTGTTGATTATTCTGAGCGTTCTTTCTGGAGAGTCCTTCTCATGCGTACATAGTCGTCAGGCCTGGCCTGTGCTGCACACGCGCAGAGAGCGCGGCGCTTTATCACCGAGGATGGCGCTACAGGGCGGGCGCGACCGCGGCGACAGCGAGCGGCTGCGCATGGTCGAGAAGGGCATGCGGTGCGTGGACGCAGAGGAGCCAGACGTGCAGCCCGTGTGCGCTTGTATGCATGTTGCACATCTCGCTGTGAATTAGGAGAGAGGGCTGCAAGAGAAGGGATGTTTTAACACGGACCCTTTTGAACTCCAGGCAACTCATGTCGTATCTGCAATCCGGCATCGCATCCTTCGCCAACACGGCGGATCGTCGCGCGCGTCTCAATGCCGTGGAGGGCCTTGTCAACACGCTCACATACCTCGAGGAGACAGACGAGAACTTCCACAGGTACTCGCTCGTGCGCGACCTTCGCCGCCTAATCACCGAGACGCTGGGACCAAAGCTCGAAAAGCTGCTTGCCGAGCGCGAGTGGCAGGACGACGGCCACGCCATGGTGCCGCCGATTACCGAAGAGCTTCTCAAATCGAAGGTACGATTGGGCCATCCACGTGTCGTTTGGCATCTTTAACTGAAGAGTTTTAAGTGCTCACACAAGCCCTCGCGCAGGAATACCACGAACTTGTCGACTCGCTCCTTGCGGACACAAATGTCGCCGTCAATCGCATCATGGGCGCCTTCAGCGACGCATCCCTCCCCGTGGAGGAAGTGGAGCGGCGATTGCGATCGCTCGGCCACCGCGCGCACGCCGACGACGACGACGTCTCGTCGGTGCACTCGTCCGTGACGCAGAACACGCTCGACTCGAGCTTCTCCTTCCTTCCGCCGTTCGAAGAGCTTCCCGGCATCGTCGACGACCTCCACCCTGCGCGGCCCATGGACGTCCGCATTGGCGCGATGGCCTCTCTGGAGAAGTTTTCGTCCGGCGACTTGCTTGCCGCAGAGAACTGGCCGGACATTCTCCTCGCGCTGTGCCGCAGTCTGGCCGACCCCGAGGGCACCATTGCCGACAGAGCGCTGTGGTTCCACGCGAGCCTCTTTCAGGCTGCCGGATCTCCAACCGCCGCGGAGATCTACCTCAGCCTGGTGGCTCACCTCTCGGCCGTGTTTAATGGCACGGACGTCGCCGCATCCCTTCGCGCATCGGCTGCGCGCGGCGTCTCTCCACGACCCGGAGACAGCCCACAGAGGCGACCGGCCGCCAGTGCTGCGACCGCATCGCACGGCGCACGCGCGCTGCTTGCCCGCCTTCGCCCTCTCTCCACGCCTGCGAGCGACGCTGTGGTGGATACGTCCGACGAAACGACGGCGCGGCTGCTGCGGCAAGTGCGCCTACTGAACGCCCTACAGCGCGCGCTGCCGAAGTTCTGGCTGCGGTATCCGGACAAGCTCATGGCGGCGGTTGTCGGGGACACGATGCGCCTGTACGTTCCGCCGGAGGGACACGCGCGGGACGGTCTGCCGTCGCTGCTGCACCTCACGGCGCTCGTTGATCCGCGCGCCTCGTGGCTCAAGCGGTGGCTGCACGCATCCTTCAGCCGCGTTCATGTCGTGCGGAGTGCGGGAGCCGACGCATCGGGACTCGCCGTGCACGTGGCGTGGCTGTGCCTCGACCGCGCGTGGATTACGGAAACGCCCAAGCTGCGCCCTGCCCTCGAACGGAGCGGGCAGCTGCCGCGCGGGCACAGCGGCAATTACGACGAGGACGACGATGACGCAGCAGGCCTCGCGGAGGTGTCGAAGGGACTCACGCGTGAGACGGGGCCCATCTTTGCTTACCGGGCGTCGCAGGTGTCACACGCGGCGTTTGTGCATGCGCTGTCGATGGTGGCGCGCATGGTGCTGTACGCGGGCGGCCGCTCTGTCTTTCCCCTCCTGCTGCCTTCGAAGCCGCGGCTCCTGCGGGAGGCGGGCGAGAGCATACCATCGGGTGAGTGTTGTGTGTGTGTGTGTGTGTGTGTGTGTGTGTGTGTGTGTGTGTGTGTGTGTGTGTGTGTGTGTATGCGTGCGTGCGTGTGTGTGTGTGTATGCGTGTGTGTGTGTGTGTGTGTGTGTGTGTGTGTGTGTGTGTGTATGCGTGCGTGCGTGTGTGCGTGTGTGCGTGTGTGCGAGCCAGTTGTCTTCGCCTCGTTAACGTCTTCGATGGACAGATTTGGACGCCCCGTTTTCCCTCACTGTCGTGGACCTCCTTACTGTCATGGCCAAGCTCCTGCAAATCGACATCCGGAGCACCGACGGCCGCGACGTGAGTAATTCGCCAATGGCTGTTAAATGTACCATTATTTGCTTTTATCGCCATGACTCTTAAAACGCCGGTGCACTCACGCCCTCGCCATTCGCGTGTGTTCTCCAGGCTGTCGCGGATTCCGACGAACTGCGCGCGTCGGGCCTTCCCCGCGCGCCTTCGCTCTCTCCTTGTGCCGTGGCGGGCGATCTCTTGCGAGACATGGCGGCGTCCACGAGGGCATGCCGTGACCTCCTCTGCGCGGTGAGCGGCCTTCCCCATCCCCTCTCATTTCTTCTTGTTTGTCACTTGTTGGCATCCTAGTTGTCGTTTCGCGTCCGCTGACGCTGACACGCCATTCGTGCGTGCGCAGGAACCCGTGCTTCGCGCGCTGCTCTCCCCCATCTGCGCTTTGCTGGCGCCAGGCCAATTGGCAGGCACGCCGGTGGGCCCTGCACCGCACCCAGGCCTCATTTTTGCCACCGCCGACATCCTCGCGATGCTCGCTTCGTCTCGTGAGGGCTGCACCCGTCTTATGTCCTTGAACGTCGCGTCTCCGTCGAGTCGTGGCGGCCCGTTGACAGCGGCGCACGCCATCGCCCGCGTCGTTCGAGCCTGTCTCGAGAACGCACCGGCGCTCCAGCTTCCGCCCCCGTGCGTCGAGTCGCTTGTCTTTGCTTGCCGACAGCTGTACAACACGTACGAGGGCCTCTGGTCCCTCCGTCGCCATCGAATTCACGCCCTGCTGGCCTCTGTTGCCAGCCCCGACGCACGTGCGAAGCGCGTGGACGCGCCCCTCCTTGATGAGGAGACGGCGCTTGACCACCTCTTGAGCTTCGCGGCGACCCCGCACGGCACGCTCTGCCTCGCGCAGACCGGCCTCGTCGAGTCGTGCGCCGAACTGATGCAGCGTCGCTACCAGCGCCGCATGCAAGTCAGTCCTTTCGAGCGATTCGGCTACGGTTTCATCGCGTCGCAGCTCGCGTGCACGCCCGCAGGCATGCTGGCCGTGTCGCGCTCGGGATTTGTTGCGTCTGCTTTGGGCGACCTGTGGGACCACCTTGAGAGCGACAGCACCCTGTGCGGAGAGTCGTCGGGCACGTCGAACGACCCCGGCCGCAAGGCGCTTGCCAACCTTGTCAAGACGGTCGCGTCGCCCGCGGGTGTTTGGTGGCACTTTGTGAGCAGGGACTCGCAGGCGGCCGCAAAGCCGCAACCGGGCGTGCGGCGCCACGCGTGGCAGCTGTCCCTCCGCGGCATCTTTGAGCAGCTTTTGTCGTCGAGCGATGCGGACATTCCGAACGCCGAGCAGGCGCATCTGTTCTGCGTGCGACTGCTGTCCGTCATGTGCACGTGCCTCGACAGCTTCCTTCTGCTCGAGACGTCCCTCGGCTTTCAGCAATCCCTGCTCAACTTGCAAGCGCAGTGCCGGCTCGGATGGGACGACGGCGACGGCGGAAGTGCCGACTCGCAGGGCCCGTTTATTGTGGACGAGGCATCGCTCGCGCGCAACTACGTCCTCGTCGCCACACACCTCGTCGGCGGCGTTTCCGAGCGCTCGCTGCCGCTTCGCGAGCTGTCCGACGGACCGGACCCGGCGCCGTTCCCGCTGTTCGCTGCGTACCCGACTCCTCCCGAGTACTCGCCTCGCCCGCAGCCCCATCCGTCCAACACGGTCGCATTCGCCGCTCTGAACAAGGCCCTCGATGCGGTTGCGGCTGGTGGAGACGCCGCACAGCAGGCAAGGGACATCCAGGCGGCCCTTCGCACGTCGCTCCGCCCGGACCAGCCCCGTCCGCCGCTGTCCCTTTTGGCGTCCGTGTGTGTGCGGATGGCGCAGCTCTCGGCCGACCCGTCGGCGTCCCCGGCCTTTGGCTCTGGAGAGCGCATTCTCCTGCCGTCTTCCATGCAGTCGCAGCAAAACCAGCCGCGCCAAGAGGGCCCGCTCGACGCGTTGGGCATTGCGATGACACTGCGGTATGGTCGCGCCCTCGGCGTGCTCTCCGGCGAGTACGGGTCGGACGGCCGAAAGGCTGGATCACGTGACGCGCCGTCGGACCTGGCGGCCGTTCTGCGCCACGCGCGCGTGCTCTCGCAGCGCGGGCAAGGGGATCACCGCGACGAGACGGGCTTCGACTGGTTTGCGGCGACAGCGTTTCTCTTGTTTGGCGGCGGTGCGTCCGGAGTGGAGGCTGCCGAGGAGTTCCTCGGCCACACGAGTCGCACGATCACGGGCCTCTATCTGTGGCACATGCGGTGGCCGGGTGCCCCGCTCGAGGGCGCCGCGGGGGGTTCGGTCGCTTCGTCCCTGTGGCGATATGCGCACCACGCGCACCACGCCCTCGCGCACGCCGTCGAGTGGCTTCTTCACCTCGAGCTCCCGCTAGTGCTTGGAGCGTTCAGGCTGTCGGGGATCGCGCCGTCGCAGATTGTGCTGCACTGGCTGCGGCAGTGCTTCTGGAACCACCTGGACTGGCCCGAGATTGTCTGCTACGTCGCGTGCTCGCTCGCCCTCGGCCCCGACTTCCCGGCGTACTTTTGCGTGACGGCGCTGAGCCACATGCAGCAGCAGATTCTCGAGCACGCGCAGGCGCACGATCTCATGACGTTTGTGAGAGAGGAGCCCCTCCGCGGCTTTCGCCTGGCGGACTACATGCCGTTCATCGATCAGCTGCGAGAGAAGCACCGTCGCCGCGTGCTGGACGTTGTGATGTCGTATGATGGGACGGGCGTCGGAGACGATTGAGAAATGGCGCGAATGAAATGGAGAGCGACTTGCGAATAGCAGGCCAATTCGACACGCACGTAACGTCAGAGCAGAATATTCTCTGCGAAATTTTCTGAGAGCGGCAAGAAGGACGCTATCGCGAAAACGCACCGCGCGCACATTTACATGCAGCAGTCACGCACGCGCGAGCAGAAAAAAAAAAACAATGTAACGCACAACAGCGCCGCGATATCATACAGGTGCAGCGACGACCGCAGCCGCGCACTAGATGGTGCCGGGGGTGTCGTGCAGCGTGAGCATACGCCGCAAACAGAGCACATGGAAGGGCTCCGACGAGCGGCGATCGCGAGAAACGGGCGACATCGACAGCCACGACAGGGCGTCGAGCTCGGCGCCGATCGAATGGAAAATCGCCGTCAGTGACTCTTCCGACGCCGCGACCGAAGGGGTCTCGATCAGGTGCAAGGACAGCTGGAGGCCGCAAACTTAACGTCAGTGACAATTCAAACCACAGTGGGACGACGGAGACGGGTCTCTCACATTCTAGGGCGTTGACACATAGCACGGTTCGCTGTCACTCCGCATTAAGCACTCACCCGAAGCGTTTCACGGCTTCCATCGTCCTCGCTCTCCAGCGAAGCGGGGACGAGCAGCGACGATAACAGCACGGGGGCCGCGTCCGCGCGAAGGACGTGCACAGCAGGCTCGTGAAACTTTCCACCGAGAGGGACAAAAAGCGTGGGGCGACCGAGCGCCTGTGCGCTCGCCCCCAACGCCGCGGGCTGTGGCCCAACCCACGCGAAGTCGGGGTCGGGAACAAGGGACGCAAGCGAGACGCTCACAAAGAGAGGGCGGACGTCCGCCCCAATGCTAAGGACGCACTGCTGGCGCGCATCCGCAATGGCGCACACGTCGCAGCGACCGGCCATCGACTCGGTGGTGGCCAGCCCCACGTTGCCCATGATGTGCCGCCACGCGTCGCACTCCGCCTTGCCGAGAACGCCGTACCGGACGACGACAATGCGGTGGCGCACGGCGATCTCGGAGACACGCTCCACGACATCCGCAAAAAGGCGGTCTAGCGCAAACTGCCACGCAGCGACGCCACCCGGCTCAACGGAGCCCGCGCGCACGGGGCGAGCGAGACGCCCTGCCGACAGCAAGTCGCAGTTCTGCACGCACACCGTGTGGAGAAGGTCGCCGCTCACCGACGTGATTGCACCGAGGAGGTTGCGTCCGTCGGGAGAGGGTGCGTAGGCCACGTGGAGCGTGGGCTCGGGGTGCGCCTCGAAACTCGCGCGACAGGGCGCGTAGGAGCCACGTGCGAGTGCGTAGGGAGGGTTGGCCCAACTCCGCTCCGCTGTGCCCGGAGCGTCATCACAGTCGGGCGGCTGGGGGCGCGGCGACACGCGTACCTTGCCATACAAGGTGAGCGCGTGGGCCTTCAGCCGCGTCGCATACGTTGTCTGGGGTCCAAGGATCGCGGACGCGGGAAGCACGTGGAGGAACGCACAAAGCGCAAAATTCTTGAGCTCGGCCAGCGCCAGCGAAAACGCGGCGTAGATGTCGCGTATAAGAACCGAACCGTCCGCCCCGGGGGGAGCGAGTGTCGGCTCGACCACATACACGACGAGACTGGCCGAGCGCTTGTAGGAACCGGCCCTCGAATAGCTCTCGTGAAACGCAGTCACTGCGGGAGGAGCGTTGTAGATTGATTCAGACAAAACGAACGCGCACACAACGCAGAGCACAAATACCCACACAGCCGCCTGAACTCGCGCAAATACTCGACAGGACGATTGGCCGCGACCGTGGGATCGTTGAAAAACGTGAATATCGGCCACGCTGCCTGAGCGAAGCGAGAGTGACGGCCGAGCCGAAGGCTCTCGTACACGCAGCCGACATCGGCCACAAACGACATTGCCAGCGATTGAAATGCAGCGCCCGGCGTCTGCTCAAGCCCGCACTCGGGCGGGAACAAGACGGCGGACACAATGTCCTTGGGTCCCCCAAGGGGCTCGAGCAACAAACGGTCCCAGAAGGCGAGGGCCATTGGCGAGAGGGAGAGGCGCTCCTCATCCTGCGCAACGACCACCGCAGGCGCGTGCAGCACGGCGGCGTCAGGGAGGCCCTCAACGGACGCGTTGAGATGCGTCCCAAGTGCCCCGAGCACATCCGAGATGCGCGCGAGAGATTGGAGGGTTGCAGGCTCGCGCCGCAGCGCTGCAGCCATCACCGTGACCTCTGCCGTCAAGGCTTGAAGCGAGCGATGCCACTGCTGCGGCGCATCCTCAAATACTACGGCATCGGTCGGCGGCAGGCGGAGCCCACTGCGACCGCCAATCGATAGCCGCGACGCACTCCGCAGACCCGACGACGCCGACGACAACGACCGCGAGAGCGAAGGAGTACCGTCCGCAGATCCCACGACAGCACGAGCCACGGACACGCCGGTCTCAGTCCGAGTCACTGACAGGCCCGCCACCGTCGCGAGAACGCTGGGCTTCACGGCGCGGCAATCGAGCTCACCAGTCGAGTCAAAGGGGGACGGCGGCAGAACATCCACCTGCAAGAGAATGTCCGCGTTGAAAAAAAGACGAAACAGCGACACATACACTGCGCTGGTTTGGTGGTGACTCACCTCACACTCCCCCCATGTAAGCGAAGCAGGGGCAAACGCGGCCGATCGCAACAGACGCGAGAAAGCTTTCGCTGCCGGCGGGACGGAGTTGAGCACCAGCTGCAATCCGGACGACCCCGCGCGCACGCAGTGCGCCCCGTAGCCCGTGTCCGCAGCACCCGCGCGGAGGCTTCCTGCGAGAACGTCCCGTGCGAGTGGTTGCACGCGCTCATCCATGGAGGCCACGTACATAAACACGCACGTCATGAACGGTCCTCCCATCGATTCCCCAGAAACGTCCTGCGCCGGCCTGTCGGTCGGCACCGGTGAGTGCGACGCGCTCCGCACAAACTCTGCTGCGCCGTAGTCGTCCCCAACCATGTCGTCACGGATCGAGACACTGTCGGCAAGGCCATCGGGGTGAAGGGCGGACCACTCGTTCTCTCGGTCCCGCACAAGACCTCTTCGTCGTTTGCCGCGAGGGAGCGTCGTGTCCACACTTGTCGGCGCGCACACGCACGCCGCGTCGTGGACGACGACAGCAAAGCCATCGGCTCGCGGCACACGATGTACGGGGCACACGCGCACATAACCGGCCGGTGTGTAAGTCATCGGGGGTGAGTTGGACGAGCGACCAGGCACGTACACCGGCGCAGAAACAGGAAACTGCACCGGCGCGTCCTCGTAGCCCAGAACGGGACTGAAGCGCGAGTTCGGAAGGAGAGGGATCGGCAGCGCATATTCGTCGAAACAGCTCCGCCTCCGCTCCGACGAGACCGTCCTGGACGGTGCCGCCGAATGGTACGTCTCCAACGAAGGGGCGCCCACCAACATTGGCGGCGCAGAGTGCGCCTGCGCAACGGGCGGAGAGAGGGACGTCGGCGTTGGAAAGCAGTACGGCTCGACGCTGCCCATCGCAGGAATGGGTCCGTGGACGTCAGACGCCGGGCTGGGATCGGCCGTCCCCGTGTGCAGGGGCGTGGGTGGAATACCGATGTCCGTGATGATTGTGCGAGAATCGGGCTCTTCGGACTAGAGAAGACAGAGCGGGAGAGGAATGTGAGAACAAAGCAAACAGCAGAGATCACAGCCAGGAGCAGCGACATTCGTAAGCACGCATCACACCGGAACAACTTGAAAACAATGACATTACCTTCTCGGTGAAGAAGTTGAAGTCATCGTCCGTGATTTCGGTCAGCGGCTGCAGGTGGCCGTTCGCAGCGCCCTCCGATACATCCGTCGTTCGCGTACGCTTTGTTGGCTGCGTCGGGAATTCGGTCGACGGGCGCTTGCCAGTGACCGCTTCCCCAACAACCGCGTCCACCATCGCCGCCGCCTCCGGGTGCACAGGCAATTGATCCCCGGACGCCAATTGATCCTCGACGTCCGGAGGCGCCGCGGGAGGAGAAGGTGTCGCCGGCACGACGGGCTGTGGGGGCGGTGCAAGCGACGCCAGGGGGAGCGCATCGCAGACATGGCGCGTGTCCCAGAGCACGAGGGGCGGCCCGTGAACGTGGTCGATTGGTCCACTGCAACGGTCGATCAACTTTGCTCTCAGCACCCGTTGCACGCGGACCAGCGACGCCACGCAGTCCTTACTCACCCTTGAGCGCGCCTGCTTGGCGTGTACATCGCCGCAGCTGCACGCGAGACCGCCTTCCGGACTGTGAAGGGCCCTCTCCGCGACTGGTCGCCGTCAAAGGTTGCAACGAGAACAGCCTCGTTTGGGACGAGAAGCCGCATGCCCTCGACAATCACCTGCGCCGCAGCGGTGCGTCATTCGCATCTTGACCCCTCAACACGCCCTAGGAGTCTCCCTCGCCTCTCCTCTATCGATACTACCGCGCCGCACGGCACTGCTTCACTAACCTCCACCACAGGTCCCTGCATCGGTTGCCAGTCCTTACGCAACGCGCAATACATCGAGGCCGCCGCACGTCGGGCGTCCGAAGACTCGTACCGCCAGTCGTTCGACGACAGCGCCGCATCCACTTCCACACGAGAGAGCGGCTCGGGCTGGTCTACTGTCCTACCCGTGAGGTATCCCACCGCGCCGGTCGGTGACACGTACACTGCAGCAAAAGACAATGAATAATGCGAACAACAGAGCATTCCCCGCGTGCTTCAGCCGGTCATTTCTACGTATCTACATACCCAGAACAGCCTTGTTGGGCACTCCCTCGCGAAGTGCAGCCGCAGCGCTCGCAATGTCATCGGGGCTGACCGGCCTCCCGAGCAATGCGCAAGGGCGAAAGCACGCCTTCACAACGCCGCTCTCCACCACTATGGACGCCGAAACCGCTCGCACCCTGCCGACATTTCCGACGTTGAGAACAGTGAACAAACCCAAAAGTACTAGTAACAACACACAACCACCCCCCCCCCCCCCCCCCCCTCTCTCTCTCTCTCTCTCTCTCTCAGCGCGCGCTCTCCTTCCTTCTCCCTTCCAGGCGGAGATAATGCTCACCGCGCACTCGTCCGGTCCACCGGCTCGCGCGCCTCAACGAACAGGTTTCCGAAACGGACATACTCGGAGTCAAAGGCCCTGAGCATCGGAACGCCTCGCCAATAAGCAGCAGCTCAACAACAGTCCGACGGCACGACGAGATGGCACATTCCAACGAACGAACCTTCCGATGAGGTTGAAGACGCCGCGCGACAGCTGGTGCAACGGAGGGCGGGCCTCTTCGATGCCAAACGTCCCAGACGCGCACGCTACGAGCACAAATGGAAATGCTCAATATGACACGTATTCTGTCAAAATGATACTCAGTATAATAAAAATGACAACTATCTCCCTCCCTCCCCCCCCCT
>CALSCQ010002263.1:0-10889 GCA_943704525.1 Pigoraptor vietnamica | reverse complement strand
GGGGGGGATGCATGCGCGTCTGTGCGAATACGCCTCGTTGTGTGTGTTAAATGCCCTGTCGTAGCGGAGTGCATGAAGTCACAGTTTAAGTGGTTTTATGCTTGAAGAATGCCGCTTATTTCCCTCTCTCTAAGCGCCCTTTCCCTGTTGTCGCAGGTACACCCGAATGGGACCCTTGCCGGCCCCGTCGCCCAGGTGACGTCATTTGAGGCGGAGAAGGAGGTCCAGCAGTGGGTGGCCAGTGCGACGGCGAGTTCCGAGTGGGGGTCGTACGGCGGCAACACTTACGCGTGTTGGTGCGCCATGGGAATGGTCGGACCGCCGGACTGCAGGTGGGGTGTGCGGCCATGGAAGTGGGCGCGGACGGACGTGTGCGTGCGCGCGTACTTTTGCGCTTGTGGATGTGGGTTTCGATGTGCGTGTGCGTGCGAGTGACACGTGCGTGTGAGTGATAAGTGTGCGTGTGCGTGTAATGGAACACGTGCGCGCGTGGGCGCCTGCGCCTGCGCACCCCGCCATGCGAGTGCTGAATGCGCTCTCGTCTTTCACGCTGCAGCGGTTTCAAGGACTGCGCGTCGGCGTGGTGTCCCCGCACAGTGCGCGCCTCTCTCAACAACCTCCCCTACGAAACAATCATCCTCGAGTGAGTCCCACTGCGTCTCTCTCTCTGAATCCATTTGAGGGCTGAACTCTCTCTCTCTCTATGCCCCCTTTCCTCACTCAGTCTCTCTCTGTCTCTCTCTTTGTCTCTCTGTCTCTCTCTCTCTCTCTCTCTCTCTCTCTCTCTCTCTCTTTTCTCTCTCCATTTGAGGACTGAAGGTCTCTCTCCTTTACCCCTCTCTTTCCCTTCCGCTGTGCCTTCTGTCTTTTTCCGTCTCACACATGCACTGCACGTGCCTCGCCCTCCTGCTTGCGTCACACATACGGCTTCCTGCACGCTTCTCTTGTAGACTCTGCCCTCTCGTAATTCTCAACCCCAACCCCCTCTTCGCCCTCGCACAGCTTCCCCACGCGCGTGTATGTCACGCGCATCGAGGTGTACATCAACTTGGGTCCGCAAGCGGTGGAGGCAATCGATGCGCTTGACCCGCGCGGGGTGTGGCAGCAGCTATGGTTCCAACAGGCCACCTCTCAGCGCGGCACGCAATACCTCGTCGTGTCGCCCGAAGTGTGCCAGACGACATTTGCGACGAACAAGTGCGTATCGAACCCCGCCCCATTGCATGGACTGCACACACACACACACACACACACACATACACACACACACACACACACGCACACACACACACACACACACACACCACACACACACCACACACACACACACACAACACACGCGCGCGCACATGCGCCAAACCCACTCGCCTACGGAGGGAGCCCCCTCTAACACTCTTCCTTGCTCGCAGGATTCGCATTCGTCTGAACACCGACGCGGTACCCGACCAATGGACGGAAATTGACGCCGTGCGCTTGTATGGTACTCTCGTCCCGCGCCACTCTGTCGTGCTCGACTACGAGCACCGCCTCGCCTACGTTCCCTCCCCGAACTTCAGCGGAGTCGACTCGATTTTCCTCACGGCCTCGGACTGTCCACAGGACGCCAAGCGCCGCTCGCCCCCGGTCGAGCTGAAGATTGTCGTCCAGAACACGAACGATGCCCCCGTGCTCGCGCTGCCATCGACTGCGCCCACGCAGGCGTACCAGGGACAGCCCGCGCTCATTCAGGCCCCCTACATCGATGTCGACGGCGACACCGCGACGGTGACTGTCCTCGCGATCGGCGGCGTGTCCGGATCGGTCTTTGCCGCTATTCCCACCGCGGGTAATGCGTCGTACATGGTGGGGCCGCCCCTCGGCGCCCTTCCGCACGCGCTGCCTGCTTCGTCGAACGGGTCGTTCTATCTGCTGGCGACCACGTGCGGCCAGGGGACCGTCTCCGTGTCGATCGACGACGGGAACGGCGCGTCCAACTCGGTCGCGGGTCCATTCTTGCTGTCTGTATTGGTCGCCTGCCCGCCGTCTGCGGCTGACCACACGGCGCTCGCGATTGGGCTCGGCGTGGGGCTGTCCGTTGGCATTCTGGCGATTGCCGGCGGCATTTTTGGGTGGAGTCGGTGGTACCGCAAGAAGATGAGGGAGGCGAGCATGAAGTGGGTTCTGCGGTACGAGGAGCTCGTGTTCGACAAGAAGCTTGGCGAGGGCGGTGAGTGTGCGCGGCCCTGCGTGGACGGAATTACATGCGTGTACATTACGAGTGTGTGCGTGGTCGGTTGGCCGTTGTTCGGGCGGCTGTGCGATTCGAATTTGCATGTGTTTTTGTGAGCGTGTGTGCGTGTGTGCATGTTTCTGTGAGCGTGTGTATGTGTTTGTGAGCGTGTGCAAGGTGTGCGTGTACTTTCTTGTGTGTGTGCGTGCGTGCTTGCGTGTTTGCGTGATGCTGGCTGTTTGTAGGATGGCTGTGCAATTCGTCCACGTGTGCGCGTGTGTACGGTGTGCGTGTACTTGCTTGTGTGCGTGCGTGCATGCGCGTTTGCGTGCGTGAGGCCGTAACACTGACACCCCAACCCCCACCCCTCCAGCGTTCGGCATTGTGTGGCTTGGCATGTGGCGCGGCACTCGCGTTGCCATCAAAACAATACGCGTCGACAACGAACAGACGCCGACGGGCGCAATGTCCATCAACACAAAGGCGGCGGCGGACACGCACAGCATGTGGGTGGCAGCGCGGTCGTTTCGGTGTGCTGTTTTGTTCGGCTAGCTGTGCGTGTGCGTCTCGAGAGCATTGTGTGGTTGCAGAGCGGACTGTGCGAGGGCGAGCGTTAACTAACCCTAACATGTCCGTTTCGTTGACACGTTCCACATGTTACCGCAGACGAGCGGCCGCTGCCATCACGCGCGCACGCACCAGGCGCGCCCCTGCCAACAGGGACCGCCGCCAGTCCAACGGCAGCGTGGGCGACGCGAACACGCGCAGCGCCGGATGGTCCGAGACGAGCAGCAGCAAGACGGGAGCGAAGCTTGCGCGGCTGCGGAGTATGCTCGGCACGGCGTTCCTCGCGAAGACGCGGCTGCGCGCAAACCCGGACAGGGTCAAGCGCCTCGCCCTTGCGGCCGAGTTCATGGACGAAATCAAGCTTCTCGTGGATCTGAGACACCCGAACGTGCTGTTATTCATGGGTGCTTCCATCCAGGTGTGTGTGTGCGCGTGTGTGTGTTTGCGTGTGATGCATGCTCGGATGCGGTGTTGAGGGTGTGCTTACGCATGCTTTATGCATGTGCTGTTCAGGGTGTGTGGGTGGGTGGTGGGGTTAACCCTAACCCGGGGTATGCCTGTTTTACACAAGCCGCGTCCCACAAACCATTCGCTCACGTTCCGTGCCCGTCGTCCCATTTCGGCGCAGTACCCGAACATTGCGCTTGTGACGGAGGTGTGCGAGCGCGGCGACCTCCTCAGCATCTTGCGCTCGTCAATGGACATTGACTTTGCGACCAAGCTGCGCTTCGTTATGGACGCTGCCGCGGGGATGCTCTATCTCCACAGGTGCGCTGGCTTGTTCGCTCCCTTCGCTTGGATCGCTTCATGTGCGTCTCGCTCTTTTTTCAATCACTAACGGCTTCCGTCTGTCTCTGTTGCAATGTTCGCAGTGCAACGCCGCCCGTCCTGCACTGGTACGCCTACTATTCGTTTGTCGTGGGGCATATGAAGTATGGGCCGTGTGTGCGTGTGTGCGTGTGTGTATGTATGTGTGTTTCGGTGTGTGTGTGTTTGCGTTGTGGACGTGTGTCGGCGCGCCTGTTGTGCGTACGTGTGTGTGTGTGTGCGCGTGTGTGTGTCCATGTGCGTGCGTGCCTGCGCACGTTGGGGAGGGAGATAAGGCGCCTGATTTGTAGATGGATTGACTGCCGCTGTTCTGACGTCATTCCCCCATTAACCCTTTGTTTCGCAGTGATCTCAAGTGCATGAATTTGCTGGTGCGTTTTGTGTGTTTTCTTTGTCCGTCGTGACACAGGAAGCTCAAACTCACAGACGCACCACAGCGCTCT
Organism: Pigoraptor vietnamica; assembly: GCA_943704525.1. Taxonomy (NCBI): domain Eukaryota; class Filasterea; order Ministeriida; family Capsasporidae; genus Pigoraptor; species Pigoraptor vietnamica. Next base: position 6,842 of record CALSCQ010002263.1, on the reverse strand, counting down.
CTCTCTCTTTCTCTCTCTCGCTCTCTCTCTCTCTCTCTCGCTCTCTCTCTCGCTCGCTCTCTCTCTCTCTCTCTCTCTCTCTCTCTCTCTCTCTCTCTCTCTCTCTCTCCCGTCCCCCCCCCCTTCTCCCCTCTGTAACTTTCTTCTCTATCTGTTGTGGAGTTGATGGACCATTTCAGCTTATCCGACACCCCTTTCTCCTTGCTCTCGCCCTCAGGTGGACGAGCGCTGGACGGTCAAAGTGGCTGACTTTGGGCTCGCACACCTTGGTGATGCTGCGGACACAAACGAGATTGCGGGGACGATCTACTGGTGGGTAGCTTGTGCGCCGTGTGTGGGCGTGAAAAACCCGATTGCGCTTGTTGCTAGCAATACGCACGCACGCGCCCACGTATCGGACGGACTTCGCATGCGCACGCACGCACATACATACAAAGGCACTGGCACACACGCACGTATAGCTTCACAGTCCCACTCACGCACACCATGTCCCCGCACAGGATGGCGCCGGAGCTGCTGGCGCAAGTGGGCGAGTTCAACATCAAGACGGACGTCTACAGCTTTTCGATGGTGATGGTGGAGGTTGTCTCGCGCGCGCTGCCATACCACGTGTACATGCACGATCACCCGGAAACAACGACCGACGAGCTCGTCGAGCTCATCATCGGCGGTGCGTTTTCTCTGTCTCTCTGTCTGCTTGTCCGTCTGCCTGAGTGTCTCTCTCTCTCTCTCTCTCTCTCTCTCTCTCTCTCTGTGTGTGTGTGTGTGTGTGTGTGTGTGTGTGTGTGTGTGTGTGTGTGTGTGTGTGTGTGTGTGTGTGTGTGTGTGTGTGTGTGTGTGTGTGTGTGTGTGTGTGGTGGGTCGGTGGTTGTGTGGCTGTATGGGTGTATGGGCGTGGGAAGGTTTCGGTGGTAAAGAATGCACGGCTGATTTAGAGGGTTTGTTGTTACCCTTGCGTTTTGGGCTTACCACCCCCCCCCCTCTTTTCTTCCATGCGTCGCAGGCCTTCGCCCATCCATTCCCTCGGACATTCCGCGCGAATACCGGGAACTCATCATCGAGTGCTGGTGCGCATCGTCGTATGAATGGGCGTTGCTGTTTTCGCCTGTGTTGCGGTTCTTCGATGGTGGTGTTTGCATTATGCGTGCCTCGTGTGTGTCTGTCTGTGTGTGTGTGTGTGTGTGTGTGTGTGTGTGTGTGTGTATGTGAGCGTATGTGCGCGTGTGTTTAGGGGATGTACGTCCATGTCTGCGCGAAGTAGGCGTGTCGTATCTGCGCAACAACGTGTCCACTAACACCACAAACGCGCGCTATTTTAGGAATGTCGACGACTCAAAGCGCCCGACTTTCGTGGAAATCAACAAGCGCCTCGCCGCAATGCACTCCAATGTGACGGTCGGTATCTTGCGCCTGCTTGTGCGCGATTGACTCTTTGTTTGTTTGTTTGTTTGTTTTGGTGTGTGTGCGTGCGTGCTTGCGTGTGTGTGTTTGTGTGTTGTCGTGCGTGCGCACGTGTGTTCCTGTGTATGTGCTATTGGTCGTACGTTTCCGTACTGTTATACTCGCGATTGAACGACCCGTGCGGCAGACACTTGAGACGAGCGCCTCGTTCACTTGCAAGACGCGCATGATCAAATTGGGCGATGACGGTAACCTTCACAAGGTACGCGCGGCAGTCACTACCCGCACACTCACTACCCGTTGCTGTGCAACTGGAACAACACCACACAACACGTACGCGCGCACACACAAGATTTCCGGACTTGCTCGTTGTGCCCGCGCACACTCACCACTTGTTGTTTTGCAACTGGAAAAACACATATTCGCACACAACACGCAGGCAATACTTCCTGACTTGATCGTTGTGCCCGCGCACACTCACGCCCACTGTCTCGGTGCAGATGCCGTGCACCCTCACGTACGAGAACGGGGCGCTTCGCATCGAGGCGTCGGACGAAGGCGTGCGGCTCAGCTCGTCGCACACGCGCGAAGTGCCCGTCGTCTGCGCAGACGACGAGGTCGATCGCGACTTTGCAAGCGTCACGCTCTCCGACAGGCTGCTTGTCCGGACGACGGTTACCCGCGTTGCGGCATTGGGAAAGACGCGCCACTTTGCGCCGGCGGAGAAGCACGTGATCGCCATCGCGCTACACCGGGAACGCGCGCCGATATACCTCGCGTTCGACTCGACGGACCGTTGCAGCGAAGTGCAGCGAATGCTATCGCACGCACTGGCCGGATGCCATTGAGCACACGCACACACACACTCAGACACACACAGACAAACGCACGCACGCACGCACGCACGTACGCTACACACACACACACACACTCTTTCGTGCGTCGCATCCACACAAGCGTCTCCCGCAGCGTTTGAATTCGCAGCTGTATATTTCCCCTGCATGCGCTCCCCTAAGGCATTTCGCCCGCTGGACATTAAATTTCCCTTCAGAGCCCCTCCATGCGCAGTGAGTTGCCGATGTGACTTTGGAGAGTGAAAAGGCTACAAAACGCCGCTCTTTCTACACATGCTTGCACCTGGACTCACTCGGCTTTAACACGTGCTGGTGGACCCCGTACATTCACACACTGTATGCCCCAACACACTCAAGCGCACACACAACATTATCGCCACAAAAAACAGAGATTGCCACGCACGCGCGCCTATGTACAAATGGGCCTCGTCAGTTGCGCCGTCCACGCACGTGACCGTCCTCTCTCCGTCCTCACTTCTCCCACGAGCGAATGAGTGTCTGGCAGTTCGTTGTCATGGTACCGAGGCCCCACCCCCACGTCGCAATCGCAAGGTTCACGGGGGTCACCCAGTCCGTCACGGGCGCCGCGGGCGCGGGTACCTGGAACTTCCCGAGGCCGATGTTGGGAAGCAGTCCGGACAGATACGACGACGCAAGCCCCCACGTAATGACCGAGTAGACCAGGCCCGACAGCACCGACGGCAGCCACCAGTTCCACTTGGGCGCGAGCAGGCCGTAGAGCATCCCCGCAAACGTCGCGTACGTGAACAGACCCGCGAAGCGCAGCCCGAAGCCAAGCGAACGGCCGATCCACGAACGCCACTCGGCCAGCGTCCAGCGCAGCGACGGGATGTCGAGGCCCAGCTCGGGGGCCGCCAGCGTCGAGGGAGGCGGACGCACGTCGGACGCAGGCGTGCCGCTGGACGTGCCCGCGCCGGCGCCCACCGTGCCGGAGGCGTCGTCGGTGCCCGTGGATGAAAGCGACCGCGTTGCATTGTCAGCGGCTGCGTGAGAGGCGTGAAGTAAGATGCGTGCACGACAAAACAACAGCGGGACAGAGCCACCGAACGGCCAACCGCGAAACAAAATAGCAAAGGGGCGACACAGCGACGCGAATGCACCGTACCGTTGAGGAGCTCCCTTCCGAGCTTCTTTGTCTCGGGACTCATCAGCCACCCGATGACCGTGAGTGCGACGATCATGGGGACGGTCGCCGAGAGGCCGCCGTACGCGCCGCAGAGGGCGTTGGTCGTCGGGCGGAAGAAAGGGAACGACGAGAAGAACGTGTGGAGGAAGGGCGCCGCGACCATGAACGCGAGGCGGCGCATGGAGAGGCCCTTGAGCCTCCACGCGAGATTGGCCACCGAGTGGGCCGTTTGGGCAATGGCAGGCATGGTGTGCGTCCGTGTCGAATCGCCTCAATCGAGTCTCAGTTGCGGTAGTTTCAGTGCGAGTTTTCCGTCGAAGTGAGACTTCATAAGTGCCAAAAAAACACGAAGTTTGTGGAAGGGAATAGCGCGCACACCGAGGCGGGGATGCCGAGTGTGCAGGGCGACGTCAACCGCACATGTGAACGACACAGTGGGGAAGGCCCATTCCATGCATGCCCTGGCCGTTGGACCAACAGGGGCGTGGGAGGCGGCTCGAGAGAAAGCTCTTTCATGGGACAATTCGCTTCGAAGAAACGGAGTCGCGTGCACGCACAAGGTATGTGTGGAATGTGTGTGCTGTTTGAGTGTGTTGTTTTGGGCGTCCAAAGAAAGCTTTCCCTATTCCATTCACGAACAATGAAAAGTGGCGCCTAAGAGCAATATGCATACGCTAGGACACCTTTTGGGGGAAGTGTGGGGTGTGACAGCGCAAAATGTAGGGGAAAAAAACATGAATCTATAAGTGAAGCGAGGTCAAGCTAGGGGACCACCAAAAGTAACACAAATTTTTGTAACACATTACCACGTGACAGCACGTGATGTAACAGAGTTTACTTTAGGCTGAATTGATCTTATAGCATTGACCCTGAATTAAGTAGGCTGTCTGTAAAAAATGTGTATCAATTATCGATACACAATTTCATTGACCAGAGTGTGAGCGGTGCGAGCCACTTGAACACTGACAGCAAAATAAATTTTCATTTCATACAATTTCAATACATTGGGCTTGCCAAAATAAAGGCGCGCGATAGCAATCATCCGTCTCTCTCTCTCTCTCTCTCTCTCTCTCTCTCTCTCTCTCTCTCTCTCTCGCACGCACGCACCACACACTTCTCTAAATTCAGCTCTTTGCGTCTGTGCTGGGTTATCGCAGGCCATCTCTTTCCCGTGCACAACATCGAGTCGCAATGGCCTCTCTCCGCGCCCTTCCGCTGCGCCTCGCGCGTGTGGCTCGTTTGCACACGTCCGCGCGCGCTCTTGCCAGCGCCACGGCGGCGCACGGTCACGGCCAGGTCGAAGGTGAAGATGGGCGCGCTGTGGGGATCAACCGCTTATTGCGCTTTCGCGGGAGTGGCTTTTACTTTGAGCTGTTTGCGGGCGTTTTTTGCTGCGAGTGTTGCAATCCAAAGGCTGTTTCTTTATTTTGAATGCACCTCCCCTCATTTATTTTTCTCGGAAAGCCACTGTGTTTGTGGCTTTGCTGCGTGTGTGGTATCCATGTGCTTTCTAAGAAATGGCCATTGAGAACTCACGCGCTGCGTAATGGTCGCAGACGCGCGCCCTTCGCCCAGTGACAATGAGGTGCCGACGGACCTCCAGCAGGCGTATGGTCACGAGGCTGAGGAGATGCGCCTCACGGCCAAGTACGGCAAGAACCCTTGGCACTGGCTGGTGCGTGTGTGCGCGCGCCTTTGCTTGTTGGCTTATGTTCGCTTCAGTGCTTTCTGTTTTAGCGTGCATGGCAAGCGGCTGTGTTTTCGTTGGAGGCGCAAATGGAGTGCCTGTGTGTTTCGCTGTGGCCCTCTTTCTTTTGCCTGATGTCATTTTTTGTGCATTTCCAGCCGGCGCCTGGCTGGGGCACCAAGGCGAACCCCCGCATCATCCCCGCTTTCAACGACTTCCGCGTGATTGGCTGCGTCGGTGCGTGCGACCGTGTGGTGTTTGTTGTTATTTCTCTCATTCAATCACTCGCGCACGCACGCACGCACGCACGCATACAAACACACACACACACACACACACACATACATACACAAACACACACACACGCGCGCGCACAACACACACACACACACACACACACACGCGCAAACTATATCTCGCTCCCCGTCTCTCGCACATTCCTCACCGCTCCCTCTGGTTCCCCTGTGCTCCGTCACATTCCCAGCCCGCCCATGGCACCTTGTCGTAACTGGCGTTCAATTCGCGTATATTTCACTCTGTATCTCTCCCCCTCTGTACCCTTTTGTCTCTCGTTGGCGCGTGGAGTCGGTCCGTGATTTCAGCTAATCCGGCGTCTCCCGTTGGCGCTGTGGCGCAGGCGGCGACGGCAGCATCGGCAAGCACAAGCACACGGTCATGTGGATCACCATTTTCCAGGGTGAGATTGGCCGCTGCCCGGACTGCGGCCAGGCCTTCAAGCTCCGCCGCGTTCACGAGTCGTACCACGAATAGGCGGTCCCCGCCTCGTGTGTCGCGTGTGGCTGCGCTACGGTCTGCCTGTTGGCGGCATGCGATGTTGCTGGGTGTTAGATGGTCCGTTGGAGCGGGGTCTTATGTCGCACAGCCTTGGCTTTCTGGGCGTGCGTGTGCGCGTGGCTTTCAGTGCGTTTGTTCTTCCTCTTTTTTTAGTTTTCTTTGCGGGGGATGCACGTGCGTGTGTCCCTCTGGTGTCTCTGGCGGCGAGCCGGAGTGGGTGTGGTTGTGGACGAGTGTGAGGGGTCGGGGGCTTGTCTTGGACCCCTGTGACCTGTTCCCTTTGAGCGCGCGTGCGAAGTCATTGGCCGCGAGTGCAGAGTGTAAATATGCGATGGGATTCGTGGGCCGGATAGCGATGTAGAGCAAGCACGTGTAGGGGCGGGCGGTCGGGCGTGACGCCAACCGGGCAGAGCATGGCATCTTAGTAGGCGCAAATGACGAAGACTTTTCTTATTGAGGCACTTACTGCGGAGACCGAGAAGGTGCACTGTGAGGGCTAAGTAACCCCTCACCTCTGTCCGCACACGCGTTAACCCCCACCTCTGCCCACTTAATTAACCCCCACCTAAACCCATACACTGCTCACTATGGCGCATCATAGGGTTGATCTTCGTCCAATCGCGTGTGTGCGTGTGTGTCATGTGTGGGGTCAGGCGCCAATAGCCATACACACTCACACACACGGAAACAGCGCACACACACAGTCACACGCACACACGTACACACGCGCACATGCGCGCACGGGGACGGACTCTCGCTCGCCGTCCCCTGAGATCCACCGTGCCTCTTGAAGCGCGAAGGGATCAGCGCCTGCACTAACTCGCGGATCAGTACACGCCACGCCTCCTTCCGTTGCGTTCCGTTGGGCGCACACGGTCCCACTATAAGGCGCCCCTTGTTGTCGGTGGTTTGTGCGCTTTCGAGGGCTTCATCTTCCTCCTCCTCCTCCCCCCCCCCC
>CALSCQ010002262.1:0-28271 GCA_943704525.1 Pigoraptor vietnamica | reverse complement strand
AGAGAGAGAGAGAGAGAGAGAGAGAGAGAGAGAGAGAGAGAGAGAGAGAGAGAGAGAGAGATCACGCACACGGCACCGCAAGAGGCACGCGGGTATGTGAGACTGTGCAAATAGGCGACGAGTGGGGCATCTGCCTCTAGTTGAATGAAACAGAACGAAAGTTCTCAGCTGACTCACAAAGGAGAATGTGCGAGATCTCGGATGATTTACTCTCGGATATTTATTGCGAGATCTCGCTTGTTTTGCTGCGTCGGCATGGACACGGACCATACAATGTGGCTGACCGTGCACACGACGTCGGTCGATTCGAACGCACGCACGCACGTGGGGTCGCAGAGAAATAGCCCTTCTTCTCGTGCCTGTGTTTGCATGTGGAGACAGCTGTCGAAGTGCCCTCGCAAGTCCTTCTCGCGTCGTGAGCGCCAGGGCATGTGTACAACACTTATCTCTTAGACGCGGGGTCCGCACTGAGACAAGATGCACCTCGTGCGCCACTCTGTTCTTGCCGCGCTCGGAAAGCGACGCGACAACTGCGTCGACGTGCAGCCGATTACTGAGGAGGATGTGCAGCGCGTGTCCATCCCCGCGGCCGGGGGCATGATGGCGAGTGCCGCGAACGATAAGACGCGCGTCGTCGCCGTTCTCTACTCGGCGGGTCGCGACGGCCTTGTTGCGTCGGCGGTGGCGTCCGCGTTGCGCTCGCACCCGTCCAACACTGGAGATGCGGCAGGCGTGCAAGTCCAGGCGAGTGTCGTGCGCATCGATCCCAATCTCCTGACGGCTGCGGCCCCTGCGACGGACGGCGCGAGTGGCGGAGAGTCGCCCGAGGGGGAGGTTTTGGAGCGCATGCGTCGCGTCGTGCAGGTGCTCGCAGCGTGCGATGCGGCGCTGTTTATTGTGTCGGACGTGAGCGAAGACTACTTTGAGGTCATTCAGTACGCGCTGGAGGCGGAGGTGTCTATCATCCCCGTCGTGTGCGACGCAGAGTTTACGCACGCGGGTCTCCGATTGCTCCTCAACCAGGTGCAGTGGTGCGTCTTCTCGCGCGAAGCAGGCGCAGAGGAGCTCGACACGCTCTTTGGCTCGCTCGCGAACCGCGTGGGTAGCCTCGTGCGCACGGCAGTCGTTCGTCGGCGGTCCGTGGGTTCGATTCCGAAGCTCGACACGGCGATTGCTCCGCGCGTGACGCACGCCACTGCGCTGCCGGAGGGGAAGGTAAACGCCCTGCGCACCCTGCAGAACGAGATTAGCGAGCCCAAGCCCATTTTCATCAGCTGGGCGCACGTGGACCGCGACTTCGTGCAGCACAGGCTGTGGAAGTCGCTCGAGCGCGCGGGCTTCTCGTGTTGGATGTGGGTGGTTTTGTCGCGTGTTTGTATGCGCATTTATGTTTGTGCGGTTTGTGCGGTTTGCGCGTGGCAGTTGTATGATATGCGCCTCTTCCTCACCCACTTCTTTGCCATGCGTCGTCCGTTTGTGCGTTGCAGTTGTATTTCGCGCTTCTTCCTCACCCACGCACTTCATTGCCACTCGCAGCGACGTGCTTCAGCTGGAGGTCGCCTCCCGCTGGCGGACGGAAATCGCGTGCGCAATCAAGGACTGCGAGTACTTTGTCTTTGTCGTCAGCCCCGACTCTGTGCGGTCGCGCTACTGCCGCGAAGAGGTCGAATTTGCCCACGCGCAGGCCAAAAAAATCATTCCCGTCGTCCACCGCGACGCCAAGGGCGAGCTCGAGAGGGAGCTCTCGCTGCGCATGCTGCTGAGCAGCTTTGAACCGATCGACTTTGCCTCTGCGCTCGAGGGCCTGTCCGGGGCCGACCTCTTCGAGGACGGGGGTCCCGTGCGCCCGTTCACGACGCTCTGCGAGTACCTTCGGGGCGTGCGCGAGGTCGGCGTCGGGCGTCGCCGCGAGTTTGTGTGCCTTCAAATGGACAAGCACGGGCATTATCCGGTGGATCCGCCCGCGTCGCTCGCCTCGGCCCTGTCGCGGATGGAGTACCGGCGGCTCGTGGAGGAGCTGGAGACTGCGATCGAGCCGTGGTTCAAAACGGCCGTTTCGATCGCGCCCTTTGAGGAATGCGGGCTCATGATCATCGGCTTCTCCCTCTGCTGCTGCATGTGCATATGCACGGCGTGCATCTTTTCGATCGCGGAGAAGTGCTGGCAGTCGTCGTCGCGCGAGCCCAAGACCCGGGAGCTGCTCGTGCAGGCCAGCATGAACGTGGACAGGATCATCTCTAAGGCGAACGAGGACTTCAAGCAGCGCGGAATTCTCTTTCGCGTGTCGTCCGCGAACGAGGTCTCGCACATCGCGGCCACGGCGGCGTCGATGCACTACCGCCCGAAGAATAACAACGACCGCGCGGAGCACGTCAACCGCTGTCGCACTGCCATGTCCCAGTTTGGCATTGAGATTGAGTTTTCGCCGCGGTAACGGATGTGGCGGACGCGCGTTCGACAGCGCCTTACTACTTTTTCGGAGCTTCCATTCGTTTTCGCGTGCCGTTTGCGCTCCTCGCGGAGTTGCGGCGCGTCTATTTCGTGTGTTGCATTTCTCGCTCTCGCGCAGTTCAAAACGCCATCATCACACTCGGCGTTACGACCGCTCTCTTCCGTCTTTCCATTGCGTAACGTGACGCAACTCGTTCTTTCGTCGCTCTGCGCGTTGCTTTGCGTAACCTGCCTTCAATTCTGCCTCTTGCTCTCCGCCCGTCTTGGCGACGTGCGCTAAATGAAGCGGCCATTTATCGTGTGGATGTGTGTGTGTGCGGGTGTGTCTGTGTATGCGTGCACGCAGTGTGTTAAGAGTCGCGTGTGCTCCACAACTCTACACGCACCAGGTACTCTCTAGTTTCAATTCCCTGGCAAACCCTTTCATCTGCTCGCCGCACAATAGCAGCGCAAGCAGAATACGCCCATTACGGCCAATACGGGAGAACAAAAAACCGCCCGCGTGCTAAAGGCGAGGGTGAGGGTCACTTCATTCCATCCAGCTCTGCTCCACAATTGCGCGCACTTTCTTCTCGTATTCGCGCTTGTTCTCCTGGTACAACTGGGCCGCCGTCGCATTCGCAGGGCTGTTCGGATTCGGCTCGTCCAACAGCGACTGCGCGTAGAGAGGGGGTTAGGGGCAAACGCCTAACACACGCAAGCGCACACAACACACACACGCACGTGCACACACACACACACACACACACACACACACACACACGCACGCACACACACACACACACACACACACACACACGCCACCAACGCACCTGTATGGATGTTAGTATTGCGGCCACATCATAAGTCGGGCTCCATCGGTTCTGCAGAATGTCCAGACAAATGCCGCCGTCGGCATACACTGCGGAAAACGAGTGTGGTATGAGCGTGGTGTGCGGCGAGGTATGTACGGGCAACACATGTGTGAAAGTGCGCGGAGCACTGCGTGTGCGTGCGTGCGTGGATGTGCGTGTATCCGAGGGCGGGCGCGTGTGCGCATGTGTTGGCGCGTGTGAGTATTTGGACAAGAGAGAGGCGGGTGCGGGTAACACAGGGCCCACTCGCACCATTAGGGTGGAACATGCGAGAGACAAATCGCACTGTGGGTGGCTTGTTGGGGTAGTCCTCGCTGAACTCAAGCGTCAACTTGAACGTGCCTGCGAACGCCAAAACAAAGAGAGACAGACACACACCGACATACACACGCAGAGGGATGAGAAACAGAGGAATGAGTAACGGAGCCCTTTACATGCGCACAGTATGTGTGTTGAGTGCTGTGCACCATTACGTGCGGCGACATGCGCGCACACAGAGTGCTCTCACCCACCATCTTCGAACGGTGTATCTTGCGGCCTGCAAATGCCCGCAAAAAGCGCGAAAAAGAGAAAGAAAGAGGGAGTTATCAGTGTTTGTGCCCAATGTAAGCGTGTAATCTGCGTCGAGAGTGAAACGGCCACACGTGCCATTGCGTGTGCGTGTCTGTGCAGCGCAACGCAATTAAAAATTAACAAAAAACGCACCCAAATATGACGGCGTTCCAATGCATAATGCTGCTGTCGGTAGGCGCTCCACTTACGCCCGCGGGAGGGTCGTCCTGCAGCCTGCCACGTGACCACACACACGCGATGAAAAAAGGGAAAAAAGAAAATGTGAGGGGCCTTGAGATGGCACGTGACGGCATTGATAACTGCAAGCGGCAAAGAAAAGACACCGCACCACACCACAGACGAGCGAGAAGCCGTTCCCACTACACAACAGCGCGCTCTCTATTGAGCACAGCGCACGTACAAAATGAAACAGAAACGCGCATGCGAGCACACACCACACACACACACGGCCATATACGCACACGCACACGCACACGCACACGCAACACGCCCACATCGCATGGACACACGCATTCCTGCAAAGCACGCGCACATTCACGCTTAAACGCACCGTTTAAAATCGCGCATCAAGCGCCTGCGCGCCGGCGTCGTCATTCTTTACAACCCAAAATATGTGTGGTGGGCGCTCAAACTGGAGCACGTCACTCGGACACAGACAGACGGCTGTTCTCTACACACACCGCGCTCGCTCAGAGTAAGAATATAAGCGCACGCACGCGCACGTCAGAACGACGCAGTGATACGCAGAATAATAAGAAGGGCTGGAAGAGAAGCACGAAAGACGGTGACACGGCGACCTGCGACAGAAGCGAGATGCAAGAGTGCGGCAGGCAGCAGACGCAGAGAAGCACACGTGCTCACTCTCCGTTCACTCAACAGACGGAGAAGAGGGACAGAGGTCGCGTGTATCACACAGAACGAGGGAAAGGATTGAAGATGATGCAACCACACACCGTCAACGACTGTGACGAATCGGAGTTGAGTCCGGGTCACCCAAAAGAAAAGGGCCGCACTCGGCCGTGAAAATTAATTTGAATCTTTGGTGAAAATCGCAAGCAAAATGTGCTCATCGAAATTGAAGTGCATTGACATATGTCATTTTTGTCCGAGATCTCGCCAACAAATGTGTTACTCATTGTTACTGGCATCCCTTACACTGAAACTCCTGAGCAGGTCTGGTGCATTTTCTGCGTGCCGCAACGCCCTCCCCACCATGTGGACGGCGCGGACGTACGCCACGTACGCGGCAGATGCGCGGCACGGCGCCCAGGTCGTGCAACGGCCCCTCCGCATGAAGGCGCTGTGCCTCGACAGGCCGTCTCGCGCTGCCCTCCAGGCGGCGATAGACTTTGTAATCCCCATAGTGCGCGCGACCGACGCCGAACTCGCAAAGTGCGAACTGCTCCATCCTCCGTTCGGGGGGTGGCTCAGGGAGCGCCTTGCGACTGGCGCGTTTGTTCTTTGCTGAGTGCATTGAAACTCGCCATAAAAGAGTCTCTCTTTCTCTTCCCCTCCTTCATTTCCGCACTGAGGCAAGGGGCGTCATACTACGCGGATGCACAGTCACACCGACACACACACACGAACACATACATGAATGCACACACGCACGTCTACGCAAGCCGCCGACAGCCCTTACGCGGTGCTCGGGCAGCTCGGCGTGTCCTCCTCTCCGCACACCCACGCGCCGCGCATACGCCAGGCGTCGCCCATCTTCCACAGCACACCGCGCGGGCTGATGCCAATCGTGCTGTGCTGGCCAGCCGTGTCCGTCACGTCAATCGCCGTCGGCGGCGCGTCGCCCTTGTCCACGGACGCCGTCATGCTCTCCAGGAATTGGCGCGTGCCAGGGACGTGGCGCTTGTACCCCGGCGGCACGAGCTGCTCGTCCGCGTGGACGTCCGCGCCCGCATCCACGAGGAGCAGGCAGCGGTCGGCGGATGTCGAGGGCGCACCCGCGGGCCGGCCGATGGTGCCGCTCGTGGCGTAGAGGACCTTTGGTCCCGTGGCAGACGCAACAGCGCCGACAATCGCCGCACGGTCGCCCGCCACGCGCTCTCCGGAGACGGCCCATGAGCGGCCGCCGTTGGTCGAGACCATGCACTTGCTGTTCGAAAAGGCTCCGCAGGCGACGACAGAGCCGTCCGTGAGCGGCGCAACGAAGCCGACGCCCGCGCACGACGAGTTGGAAGCCGCCGGGTCGAGGCAGTTGCACACGGCGGTCGTGGTGAGATCACCGGCGCGAGCGGTGGGCAGGCGGTCCTCGCACGTCTCGGTGCGCTTGCACCCGCCGTTGTTCGTGCTGCACGCGCGCGCTGCGGATAGGGGGGGGGGGTCAGTCACGTGCCAGCAACGCAACTGTGAGTCATTAAAAAAAATCTCCGTGACCGCCAACGGTAACAGCAGAATCTTCCACGCTGACCCACCGGAGACGCAGACGTTGCCGCACGTGGGGTTCGAGCCGCCGCACCCGGCAAACTTGAGCGTCCCGGCGTAGGCGCCGTCGGGGTTTCCGCGTGTCTTGACAACAAACTGGTACTGGAAGATGCTCGAGGCGTCGGTCGTCGACTTGAGATCGGCGAGGAAGTCGTCCGCATCCTCGCTAATGTCGCTGTCCTGCCACATGGCCGACAGGCACACGCCGCTGCGGTCTGCGAGGAACGAGAGCGCGTGGCCGCCGGTCGTTGCCGCACGACGATTGCCGTTGTTGGCATTGCCGCTGTTGGTCCATGATGCAAGCGTGGCGCCCGGGTAGCCAGCTGGAGAAGAGAAGCAGAACGAGGGACGTTAAAAGGGCCAGGAGGGACGACAAACGAAAAACAAGCGCATACGCCAACCGACAAGCAAACAACCAGGCGAAAAAGGGCAGAAAGGACGCAGCGCACAAATGCAAACAAACGCACCCGTGCCCTCCAGAATCTCGACGGCGCTGACGTCATCGCCGTCGTCGTCGGTGCCCGCAAAGTCAAAGAGGCCGCACGCATCGTCCTCAGCCACACCCGCCACATCAACAAAGTCGCCGCTGGACGCCTCGACCGAGAACGAGAGGCCGCCCGTCCCACGCGCGTAGCCAATAGTCGCCACGCCGACCTTCTTCCCGGCCGTGTCAAACAGGTCCGCAGAGAACCGCGCAATCGGGCACGTGACGGCCGGGATGGAGTCCAGGCGCGCGACAAACGACGACAGCGGCGTCGACGCGCACGCGGCATCCACGCCCATGTCCGACGCGAGCGACGTGGCGTAGTCGATGGCGTCCTTGCAGCGGGCGATGGGCGCCGTGCCCTCGGCGTACGCGATGCACGTGTCGAGGGCGTCCTGCGTCGCGAGCGTGACGTTCTTGGTGCACGCCTCGATGTCCGGCACAAAGCAGCGCGGGGAGAGCGCCTCGAGCATGATCCGGACAGACTCGTCGACGCCCGTGTCCTCCACCATCTGCTGGCTCATTGACGATGCAGCGCTGCCGTACAGCTGCCACGAGTAAGGGCAGAAGAACGAGCAGTCCTTGCCGTGAAGGCCCGCCGCGCACTTGGGACGCGCCGCGTAGTAGTACGGGCGGATGCCGCTGTGCCCCTCTTCCGTCGAGGGCACGTCGCCAAATGCGTTGATCCACCCGTCCATGTGCGCAGAGTCGACGCCGGTGACGGTTGCCTTGATCAGCGTGTACTCGCTGCCGACCGCAAACGTGTTCGTCACGGTCACCGTCTGCTCCGCCGTCGCCTTGCCCTTCCGCCGGATAAACTCGACCGTCTTGGCCAGCGCGAGGCTGTCGGCGCCGCACTCGCGCGGGCACGAGCCGTCCTGCTTCACCACCAGAGAGCACGCGGCGCAGTAGGAGATCTGCGGCGTCTCCGCGACGATCGTAATCTCGACAGCGAGCGGCGCCGACGCCGACACCATCGAGTTGGTGGGATCCGCGATGCCCGTAACGTCGTAGTAACGGAGGTGCGGAATCTTGCCGAGCGCGCGCACGACGCCCCCCTCGCTGAACGCAATGCCCGTGCCCCGGATGTTGACGTACTCGAGGGCGGCGAGGGGCTCGAGCACGTTGAGCGTGCCTTCAATGCCGGGGTTGTCGGAGACGTCCAGCCACTTGAGGCGCGTTGAGCCCTGGATGCTTGTCGGAATGGGCCCCGTGAGCGCGTTCTTCGCAAGGCCAAGGTACTCGAGCGCGGGGAGCGACAGGGTGGGTCCGACCGCGCCCGACAGCATGTTGTTCGTGAGGTAGAGGGAGCGGAGCGTCGGCAGCACAAAGAGGCACGTGGGAACCGTCCCGCTCAACAGCTGGCTCGACCCGTCAAAGACCGTCATGCCCGCCGCGCACGCGACGACCGTGTCGATGACATTTGTCGCGCGGCGGTGGACGCCAAAGTGCGGGTGACGGGTCATGTCGACGACACCGTGCGCGTGGAGCATCTCGGCCGTCACTTCAAAGCCGCCGAACGCCCCGTCGATGCTGCGGCGGCTCTTCGACCCACCGATCGCAGAGAGGGCGGCGCGGATCTGGTCGACGATCCAGTTCTTGATACCCTCGAACGAGAGCGTCAGCTGTCCACGCAGCGTAATGTCCTTGCCGAGAATCGTCATGTCGATCTCAAAGCCGATCGTGTCGGCAGAGTTCGTCACCGTCGTGCTGAGCGAGCAGCGGCGCACGTCAAACACCTTCGAAAGGAACGAGAGCAGCCCGTCGATGAGGCCGGGCAGCGCGTTGACGACCGCAAGGGCACCGTCGAGCACGCGCTGCGCGGCATCTAGCGCGCCCTGCGCCGCCGAGAGACCGCCCTGCGCGAGCTGGAATGCGGCGTCGACGACGGCGCTCACGGCCCCGACCACGGCCTCCGCAATGGCCAGCGCGGCCTTGGCGACGGCAAGGGCAATGTGGCACCCGGCGCACGCAATGCAGTTCCTAAAGTGGGTGTGTTTAAGGGGTGAGTGCGAGTGGACGGCGGGCGTCACTTGACAAGCGTTCGCATTATGATCTTGGGAGATATGGCACAATCAAACACAAAGCCGCTCAACACACGCGCCAAACACCCACCATGGCTTGTACCACTTGCAGTTGTCGCAGTAGTCGTCGCATGAGGCCTGCAGCGACGACAACGAGTCGCGCTTCGACCGAATGTCGTTCTGTGCGTCCGTGAACTTCTGCTGCACGCGCTGGCGTTCGCGCTCAACGGCAGCCTTCGCCTCGTCCAGCTTCGCCTTGGCGTTGCCAATCGAGTTCTTCGCAGAGTCCAGCTGCTGCGTGGCCGCCTCTGCAAACTGCTGCGCGACGGCGACGCCCGCCTTCTTCAGCTCGGCCCAAACGTTCTGCTCGAAGGTGCCGTTCAGCGTGAACTTGAAGCCATCCGAGCCAGGGAAGCCCGTCGACCGCAGGAAAAACGTGAGCGAGAAGAGATTCCCCAGGCGGAAACCGGCCTCGCCGTACAGCTCCGTCTGACGCACGTCCAGCACGAGGCGCGCGTCGATCGTCTTGAGCAGCGTCACCTGTCCGTTCACGCGGAAGTATTGGTCCGTCGGCGTGAACTTGATCGCGAGCTGCGGGCCGTCCACGGGGGCGGGATCGTCACGGCGCTGCACCGAGGCGTCGAGGTAGTCCTCGTCCGCGCTGTAGCTCCGCTCGTAATACGCAAACACGGAGAGGGCTTCGCGCCGCTCAACCCCGCCGTCCGTCCCGTCGTCCATGCCATCGCCTTCGTCGCCGGCGTCGACCGTCGCGCCCTGCCAGTTGCGGGGGACGAGGTCGTCCTCGGTGAGCGCGTCGCCGTACACAGCAAACAGCGATATCTCGCCGTAGAGGCCCATGTCGTTCAGCGACTGGCCAGCGGGGGAACCGCCGAGGTGCAGGCCATCGATGGTGAACGTGAACGGGTCGATCGAGGGCTCCCAGAGCGAGCGGTGCACGAGCGTGATGCCAATCACGGGCACAAAGCCGTACACCGACACGCCGCCCTCGTCGAAAATCAGCGTGAGCTCGTAGACGGCGTCCTTCTGCACCTCAAACATGTCGACCTGCCCGGCGCCGACGGCCGTCGCGCGCAGCCACGCCTTCTTGTTCGCGTACATCACCTCGAGAGAGACGGCGCCGGTGTGCGTCCACGCGCCCCCAAAGTGGCCCGCGAACAGCGTCATGTGCCCAGGAACGCACGGCAGCTCAAAGAGGCGGAACGCAATGTCGACGGTGAGCGCCTCGAAGCGCCCGGCGTTCGCAGTGCCCGGCACAGGGAGAGGGTTGCCCCAGAACCGCGCCGATGTCATCGCCTCCTGCGTAATGCCGTCGTCGGGTAGGGGGCCGCTCGGTTGGCCGACGACCACCGCGTCGCTCGACGCGAGATCGATTGCCGGGAGGGGCAGCGACCCGTAGTTGGAGAGAGACGACGTGCTCTCAAAGCGGAAAAAGACGAGGGGGTCGAGGTTCGAAATGGCGACGCCGCGAGACTTGGCCCCGAAGCGACCGCGAACGTAGTGGTTGTACAGGCGCGCGGGGGAGAGCGCCGTGCGGTAGAACGCAAACTCGTCGACGGCGGTGAGCGTCGGCGTCGTCGACTCGACCGTCGTTCCAAAGGAGATGTAGTGCGAGATGAATTTGGACGACGAACCCCCACTTGCGACGGGGGCCGTCGCGATAATGTTGCCGTCGACCATCAGCGTGAGCCTTTCCTTGCTGCACGTGAGCGCAAAGTGCGTGTACTCGACGCCGTCGCCGTCGCGCGGGAGGGCGGCGCGCGTGGCCTCTGCGACGTCAATCTGCGCATTCATCCCGCCGCTCAACGAAAGCTTGCCGCTGTCCATGCCGAACGCGTAGTTGTCGCCGCGGAAGAGCGTGCCCCACAACACAATGCCGTTGATTTTCGCGAGGTCAAAGTCGCGCCCCCAGAACTCAAACGCGATGCCGTCGCTCGTGCACGCGTCCGACTGCTCCCCAGTCACCGCCGAAAAGAGCGGTCCCATGACGGTCCCGATGGCGGCCGTCCCGCGCACGCCGGGAATGGGCGCAGAGTCGTTGCCCGTCTTCAGCGTCTCCGAGTTCGGCGTCACTGAATACTCCTCGTTGCCCTCGTTCAGCAGGTCGGCGTCGCCGGCGTCCTCGAAGCGGAGGTACACGTCCGGACTATCGCGCAGAATGGCGCCGGACAGCTGTGCCTCAAACGGCGGCGAGAGCAGGGCATAGTGCGAGAAGATGGCCTCGTCCGAGAGCTCGCTAGGATAGAGCACGAGTTCGTCAATGAGGCCGACAAACGTGCCCACGCAGTCCGTGTCGCTCGAGCAGCCAACGGCAAACGGGCCCAGCAGAACAGGCGCGGGTGTCCACGGGAAGCTGCCGACGTTCGCGCCGTCGAGGAACCCGTTCACTTCCGTCTCGCCAACCGTCAGCGCCACGTACGTCCACGTGTCGGGGTCAATGGTGCGCCCCTCGAAATCAAACAGGGCCATGTCGCCCACGCGCGCCATGAGCGTGCCCTTCTGGCTGATGGCGATCGCGATCTTGGCGCCCTGAAAGTACGGCGAGTCCTGGCCGTCAAGCAGCAACACGGGCGAAGGGGCGTTTGCCCAGCTCATGTTCGCGTCCGCCTTGACCCACATCTCCACCGTCAGCTGCGCGCCGTTGAGGAAGCCCGGGGGGACCGTGTACCCGGACGCAGCCGCCGTCGACAGCGAGAGGGCGTCTCCGATAAGGCCGTCGTCAAAGTCCGTGTTCGGCTGCGCCTTGCCGCTGCCAAAGTCGCTCGCACCGGCGTCGGGCGCCGTGTCCAGACTGTCGAAGCGCTGGTAGACCGAGGGGAGCTGGCTGGCGACCGCCCACGAGTATGCGTCCGCGCCGTCAAAGGCCTGGTAGTGCGCCCACACCTCCTCGTGCGAGAGCGCGTGCGCATACACAGCGTACTCGTCCACGACGACGGGGTCCGGCGTGCCCTCGCCCCAGTAAGGTCCCAGCTTGGCGGCGCCGCCGTAGAGCGGAATTACCGCGAGGCGCTCGCTGGTGGCCGACGCGAACCCGTTGATGTAAACGCGAATGGACGAGAGTGAGACGACTACGGCGACGTACACCCAGTCGCCCGTGTCGACCGTCAGCGCGCGCGTCTCCACAAAGTCCTCCGTCTCGGAGAGTTCGACGGCGATGGACGCGCGCGTCGTCACAGACACGCGGATGCGGTCGGCCCGCGGGGCCGACGCGACAAACGGGGCGCTCTCGTAGATGACCAGCGACTCCTTGATCGCGGCGTTGTCGGGCGAAAAGTAGACCCACGCTTCCACCGAGAACTCGGAAAAGGTCGGGTGGCCGTCCGAGAGCGAGCTGATGCTGAAGGGGACCGTCGCCGTGGGCGCGAGGATGGCGCCGTTGCCGAGATAGCCCTCGTCCAGCTCAAGCGGCATGCTCGCCGTGTAGTTGCGCGCGGGCGCAGTGCCAGAGTTCACCAGAACGCCGCCGTCCGACGACTCGAAGCGCAGGTAAACGCTCGGCGTCGACTGCAGAATGACCTCGGCAAACGGGGGAAGGTCGTCCTCGCGGCCCTTGCGGCGGGCAGAGGCGCGACGACGCGAGCGCGGCAGCTCCTGCACGTGCTCGGGACCAACGGCGTCCTGTGCCGACTCCATGGGGACGGCGGCGGGAGCGTCCAGGAGTGCGCAGGCGCTGCCGGCCAGCTCGCTCCAGCGGAAGAGGCTCGCGCTAGCGGGGTCCTCAGCTTCGATCGCACGGCGCGCCGCCGCGGGGCCCGTGTACTTCTTGATCGTGAGGATGCCGGCAAAATCGACGGGCGCCATGTCGACAAGCGCCTCGACGCCGCCCTTGCTGGCCTTGAGGATGGCGCGCCGGACGTTGAAGACGAAATAGACCTTCATGTCGGTGATGTCGATCAAGAGGCCCGGCTGCACGATAATCTGCGCGCTGCCCGTGCCGACGTTGACGGGCTCGCCGCTGGGGTTGAAGCTGACCGAGATGCTCCCGAACGACATGTACGAGTCCATGACCTGCGCAAAGAACCCAAGGCAGTTGTCGCAGCCGGCAATGTTCTGCACCATCGAGCTGAACTTGATGTTCTTCCCGTCCACCTTGATCACGTCCTTCGTCGGGTCGGTGAGGTCCGCCGC
The DNA here is from genome assembly GCA_943704525.1 of Pigoraptor vietnamica. Taxonomy (NCBI): domain Eukaryota; class Filasterea; order Ministeriida; family Capsasporidae; genus Pigoraptor; species Pigoraptor vietnamica. Next base: position 15,303 of record CALSCQ010002262.1, on the reverse strand, counting down.
AAACGCAACGTCCGCCCGCGTGGCCGTCGCGTTGTTCTGCGATTAAAATGTGGGTGCAGCATTAGCGAGTGCATGTGGGCAAGAGGTGTGAAGCGCGCACGTGGGACTGTCTGGTGCGTGCGTGAGCGAGTGCGTGAGAGCGTACTGGCGTTCACGCACCGTGCCGATCATAATGCCGCCGGCGACGCCAAACGACTTCGGGACGAGGAAGGGGGGCGAGGGCGTAATGAGAATGCCCATCTTGAGCACGAGCGGGAAGACGATCGAGACACGGTCCGAGATGCCGAGGGGATTGTTCCACGGCGTGGCGCTGTTTGCGGAGAACGCAAAGTCCAGAGAGACGCCCTCCGGGAGAACGCCGATCGTTATCTTTCCCTCGAACGTCACGAGCTTCTCATTCGCCGACCCCTTCGAGAAAATGACCTGCGGGACAGTTACGGCGTCGTCAATAAGTGCAGCGGGGTTCTTGTCGCATGCTGGTCATGTCAGCCACCGCACACACACATGGACAGCACGCGCAGCCCACAACACACCAAAACCGGTGCAAGCACAGCGGAAGCACTCAGACGCCGCACGCACACTCTCAAGCGCAGCGCACAAAAAGTCAAAATCAATGCACGCCCGTCGTAAACGCCCACTCCAACACATGCACGCACAGACACACAGCACTGCACACAGGCATCACCCACGTCGAGCGTCGCCCCAAAGCCAAACTTGATTGAGGGCGGCGCCGCCGTCGACTCGACCTCAAACGACAACTTCTTGATCGTAACGCCCTTCGCCACGTCGAAATTTCCCGCGAGTTCGGCCACAAACTTTTGCGTCACCGTGCTCGCAATGACGCCCTTGACAGTGATCTTGGACGCCTGCAACTGCTTGTTGAAGTCCGACCCGCCCAGCTGCCCGAGCAGCCCGGTCAGCGACGTCCCCGTGGGCGACAGGATGCCCACAAACGACACGCCGGCGTCGACGTCCGTGGCCGTGCCGTTAATCAGAACGCGCACGGCCGTCTTCGAGAGATACACGCGCGCCTCGTCGAGGGAGAGGTCAAACACGGGCTTGAGGATCGAGGGGATGTCGGCGCCGGTCGTCGGCAGGCGAAAGATGGCCGTCGCGCCCTGGATGGGCCCGTTCTCCGTCGGGAACTTGCCGAGATAGAGGTCGAGCGTCGCGCCCGCCTGTCCAAACGCGGTGAAAACGGACTTGGCGATGATGTAAGGACCGCGCGGGTCGATAGTGACGTCGACGGCGCCGGAGATGCCCGAGAACACCTTCCCGAGGACGCTGTCCACAATGTCGCCGCCGGGCAGCGCATCCGCAAAGACCGAGACGCGCCCGATGAGATTGGTGAGGCTGATCGAGGCGCTCGTCTTCAGTTTGGCCACGATGTTGGGGTTGCCGATTGCGGGGTACGTCGCAATCAACTGCAGCTCCGAGCCGAGGGAGCACGTGACCGTCACGAGGGACCTGTCGACGCCCCCGTCGAGCACATTGTCGAATTGCAGCGCACAGTCCGTGAGGGGCAGCGCGGGCCCTCCCAGTGGCAGATTCCACGTCGCCGCAAAGCCCGCCTTTGTCGCCTTCCACATGGCGCCGGTGCCCGCAGCGAGCGCGTTGCAGTCGACAGCGAATGCCATGTCCGTGACGGGCGTCGCGGAAATCGTGGGGAAAGTCACCGTGCCGGTCGCATTCCCGCGGCCGTCGGTGCACGCGCCGACATCAAGGGTCAGCGAGGCCGTTGCGCCGTGCGCGCCGACGGGGTTGGCGCCCACGGGATACGAGAAAGTCGCGGGATCAGCGTGCGCGCCGGCTGCAAGCACAATGGCCACGAGAGCGAGGGACCTCCACAAAGCCCCGTGCGGAGCCATGACTACGGCGAATTGCCGACAGGGCAGTGCCTACGATAGAGGGAGCGGATGAGTGTGATGCGACAAGTGCATCCAACTGTCAAATTCAGCCGCGCGTCCAACTCACCGTAGAGAGATCCCGTGCTGCGGCAAGCACCTTTCTGCCGAACACGCAACACGTTCGTAAGAGCACGAGCGTGCGCCTTCGCAAGTTGTGCGCGCAATGTGGCTGATTTTCAAGCGACGGTGTTTCTCGTTGGTCATTGACAGGCGCAGTCACACCCCCCGGAACCTTACATACAAGGCAATAAAGAATTCGAAATGCACCTAAAATAGGCATCCAACACATCCTTTCGGCGAAATTTGAAAAACCCGCTATGTCTATATTTGGGTAAGAAATATTTGGCAGTTACCAATTGATTCATGTTACCTGTTACACACCGTTCACTCACTGGTGAAAAAGCGAACAGTCACGCAAACGTCAGCTCGTTAAAGCTTCAGAGATAACCCATTAACAACATATATAAGCACGCCCCACCAGCACTCTGCCCACAGCGACACAAACGGGCTGCGAACCACTTTTGATGCACGTTGGATTCGACTGAAGGGCCATTACTCACCCCCAGCCGTCGTGGGCACGGCGAGTCACTGGCAGTGTCAGCCTGGTCGCGCGCCCGTCTGACGATGGATGAATACGAGCAGTTGTTCGAATTGGCCACGGCACCGCCACCGAGCACTTTGACGCCAGTTCCACCATCAGCTCAATCGAGAAAGCGCCGCGCTGAACAGGATGACGGCACGCGGCGGCGGCGGCGGAGGCGGACCGAAGCTGTTAATGCGGCCTCTCCGGCAGAAGTGTCCGTCGACAAAAGCGATCAGCAAAATGACATGCACCATAACGTCTCGGAGCCAGCGGCGAATAGGGAACCCCAAAGCGCTCCCACAGCAACGCCAGGTACGGCTGTCGTGCGGCGTGATGACCGCGCCGTGTACTTTGGTCCCAAGGGCGCGCCCGCCGTGTGGGCCCAGCTGTCGTCCACCGCACCTACTGAACGCATCGACAATGGGGCCGTCTCGCTCGCCGTGGCGCAACTGCGGAACGCCCCCGGCACTTTGAAGGTTTCGTGCGTGTCGTGCATGGAGGACACTCCTGACGACCTCACCGTGTGCGAGGGCTGCGGCACTGTCGTTTGCGACGATTGCTTCGCTGGGCGCGCGATTGATATGGCAAGCAAACCGCACGTGCGGACGGCGCTGTGCAACTTTGCGTGCACTCGTCCTCTGTCGCTAGCCGCGCTGGTCTCCGCCGTCGAGCGCACCATCGACAGGAAGCGCGCGGCCGGCGAGGCGGAGTACGCCAGCAAGCTCGAGCACGCCGCAGGCAAGATGAAGGCACGCCTGTTGGCGCAGCGACTTCACGAGGCGTCGCGGAACAGCGAGGGGCGCTTCAACGCACTCGTCGCACAGGGCAACAAGATCGTCGTGGCGTGCCCCGCGCGGCTATGCACGCGCGTCCACGTGCTCGGCACGCACATGCTCGGTGAGAGACGGGGCCGACTGCCCGTCGTAGTCACGTGCGGGTGCGGCGCGCGCTTGTGCACAGGATGCTGCGCGCTCGTCAACGCCGCGAACCCCGCCGCGCAGCACGTGCAGTCGTGCGCTCAGCCTGCCCACGTGACAGAGCTCTACGCCAAGCCAGGGGATAAGTTTAAGGCCACGCTCATGTCGGAAGTGGCGCCGAACGACACGAACACGCGCGCCGTCGCCGCGTCCTTCGCGCGCCTTCTGTTCGAAGCGACCGCCGTCAAGTGCCCGTGGTGTGCGGAGAGCGGGCTCGCCGTCCGCCTGGGCCGCAAGGACGACAACTGCGCTAACATGCGCTGCGACACGTGCGGGCGGTCGTGGTGCTACGTATGCCGCCGCAAGCAAATAGGCAACGCGCACGAGGCCGTCATCGCATTTCTTCGCGCCCACAGGGAAGGTGAGGCGCTGCGCCTCGCGCACGCGCAGACAGGAGAGCTGCGCACGCTGGCGGACGTCGAACAGTGCTGGACGGACGTCGTCCCCACCGATATAGCCGTGCATCAGAGGGACAACATCGTGTGGACGGGGCACCACGGCGGGCCCGAATTGCGCGCGAATGCCTACGCGCCCCTCGCAAAGCCGGCGTGCCCGAATTACGTGTCGAGCTTGGCCCTCTGCCATGCAATCCCCGTGCCCACGTGCGACGACGACAGGCGCCACAACGAGGCCGTGCGCATCTACCGGGCCGTCTACCGTTACGCGCGCTACCGAATGCAGAGGCCCTACCCCTTCGGCCCCGCGATAGACCTCGTGTACGACGACGGCGAGACACTCTGGGGCGGGCACTTCATCGAGTGGTCGCAGAACTACCACGACGGGACGGGCCCGCAGGTGCTCCGTCGGGCGGTCGCAAAGGCCTTCCACGCCTACACGGCTGCGCTCGGAGAGGCAGCGCCGATGCAGGCGGAGAATGGCGTAGAAGCGGCTGTGGAGGAGCAGGAGGAAGTGGAGGACGACGCCAGGACGGCGGCCGAGATGGCGGCTGAGCGAGTGCTGGATGACGCCGTGAGCCGCATGAGCCGCATACCGGGGTACGAAGGCGACGATGCCTTGGAGAACCTGCACATCGACGCAAGGAGGGCGCTCAATGTCCTCATCCACACACACCGCACCTTCGCATTCTCGCGCAACGCGTCCGACGCAACTGCCGCCGCCATCAACGACACCGTGTCCCACTTTGAGCGCATGCGGTTCGAGGAGCAGCGCGCGGACTCGCGGCAGTCAACGGAGAGGGCCTTTAATCACCTGCGCCAGGCCCTCGACGGAAACTACGCCACGCAGACAACCAGTGAGCGTGCACGCTCGCGGCGCCGCCTCGCGCTGACGCTCTTCGGACAGGCGCTGCACGCGTACGAACACGGGGAGGAGGTGCGCGTCGTCGCGGTGCACGGGCCCGCAGGCGACGGCCGGCTGGTCCTCGAGCGGAAGACGCTGATACGGCTTGACGATCTGCCGCCCGGGGAGGAGGCTGCGTGCGTGCAGGTGTTCCACGACATGGCCGCGCACCGCGTTCTGCGCCGGTACACCGAAGTGCTCGGCGTGGACTGCCTCAAGAAAGTGGTGGCGGCGGCATCGCCCGACGCGCGCGCGACGGTCGCTGCGGTCGCCGAGCGGTTCAGGGACGCGTTTGGGGAGGTAGACGGGCGGCGGCTGCGCGCACTGTGCGAGAAGAGCGTTGCGTAACGTGGAATGAGTGGACATGGGACAGACCGTAACGTGTATGGTGTACAGTGGGGGTTTCATGGATGGAAGATCAGCCATCCACAATAAGCCCACTACATAGCACACTGCACGCCCTTCTACCGAATCTATTGTAACCGCCGAGAATGTTCGCCTTTGTCTCCCCGCGTCTTCCGTGGTTGCGGCGTAGCGCTGTGGAAAGAAGCTGCCCCGACGACGAGCTCCCTCTTACACGCACCGGCCCACACACCCACACCCACACACACGCACACACACGCACACGCACTCAGACACACGCACAACCATACGCACTCTCGCACACACGCACACGCACACCCACCGCGGCGTCGCTCATTCGTTGAACTCTCCCTTCGACCGAGCCCTTCTCACACGGGCGCGCACGCGCACTCACATCGCAACACTCGTGCCCTGAATACCGAGTGAAGAGGCAGCAAATGTGATGCGCACAGACCATCGGTTTTTGAGCGTGCGTACTTCAGTCCCTGTTTTCGCGGCACTCTAACGCCAGATTAGCCAACGCCAGACCTTTTCATTTTGCGTTACAACGGTTACAAATGGTTGCAGACAAGCCAACTGCAGGGGCGCCCTCGTCGCCGCCAGTGGCCATGCCAACTCAGCCTCCAGCGTCCGTGGCCATCGACCTCGGCGAGAACGGCGCGGGACAGCAGGGTCGCGTCGCAGCGCATGCCTGGCGCGCTTCGCAGCGGCGGCTGCTCGTGTGGGAGCTCACCGGCTTCTTTGTGCTCGTGACGCTCCTGTGCCTGCTCGCCGTGCGCTACAGGGACATTGCGCGCTCGCACCCGCTTGTGAACATGGACTACGCACGACCGCCGACGGATGCGCTGTATGCCGAGTATGCGGCAAAGGATGCGGATGCCGGGGCCGAGCGCCGACCACTCGGCGGCGGCGACGGCACTCCGGACAAAGAGTGGCTTGCGTTCTGGGCGGCGCTCGACGACGAAGAATCTGCGCTTGCCAGCGAGGACTCGCTCCCAACAGAGAATGAGAACGACGGGCCGAGCGCACTGGATGACGCCAACGCGGTTGTCGAGGACGCCGAAGTGCGCGACGGCGACCTTGAAGAGGACGCGGACTGGTACCCGTCGGCCGACGCGCGCCTGTCCGGCATGCGCGGCAATCACGACGGCAACAAGGGGCCCGCGGATATTGACAACGCGCCCTTCAGCGGCGATCCTGACGAAGTCGAGGTGGACGCGTGGGTGCTGGGGGGGAAGGAGGCGCCGGCGTCGCGCCGCGCGGTCGTCGCAGTGGCACTTGGGCTCGGCACGGGCGCAGACAGAAACGCCATCGTCCGCAATTTCGCGCTCTCCCTCCGCCAGGCCAATTCGGACACCGACCTGCTCGTCTTCGCCGAGCTCTCGCCGGCCGAACGCACGAACGCCACGCGCCGTCGCCAGGCTGGCGATTACTCTGAGCCGGAGTCGCCGGGATCGTTTTTGGACGCTCTCGCTGAAGAGGCCAACTTTGCGGTCACGTACATTGCGCGAGAGGACCTGCCGGAGCCGTGGCGCAGCATGCCGCCTCAGCTGCACCGCTATTTCTTGTTTGAAAGCTTCGTGGAGAGCATTCGCGGGAGGTACGGCGCGGTGGCCGTCGTCGACTTGACCGGGGGCGTCATCTTCCAAAAGGACCCCTTCGCGCTCGTGTCCATCGACGAGCTGCGCGGACAGACGGGCATCCACGTGTTCCAAGCACCCGTTGCGCTGGGTGCGACGACGGCAGGTTCATGGCTGCGCCTTTGCCTTGGCAAGGAAAAGGAGGGCGTGGGGGCCGCGCTGAACGACTGGTGGGTTTCATCTTCATTGTTTGACCGTCGCAATGCCGTGGTGCCGTCGGTCCGTGCAGTTCCGTCATTGCGATAGTTATTACGTCAGCGCTGCCCCACACACTTCGCCCTGTCTCATCAACTGTGTCTTTGCAGGATGTTGATAGGCGACGTCATTCTCGGCGACATTGACTCGATGGCCAAATACCTTGCCGCGGTCCGTGACGTCATCCTCGCCGAGGCCAAGGGAGAGAGCGGCACGCCGACGGGCGCAGACGATGACGACACCAACGACCTGATTTCGCTGGGCAACGAGAGGCGCGACGAGTGTACCATGTTCCGAGCGAGCGTCGCCACCCGCGCACACGACGCCATCCACAACTTTGTCGCGAGGCAAGCGTCCAATTTTGGCGTTCTCGCGAGCGCGGACGGTCTCTTTGCGGTGTCGTTCTCAACAGAAATCACGCGCCATCGCAAGGTCGTTGGGGCGTCGGGCGATGTGAACTGCGTAGACGACGACAACCTCGACGTCTTGTCGGAAGCCGGCTTCAATGGCGACGCACCAGTGGACGCAGCACCGAAGGTCGCCGACACCGACATGGAGGTACCTTACCCTCTCACGGACGACGATGGCCGGTCGTACTACGTCGTCTTGGGCTACCGGCGAAGCTGCGTGCTATCGCGCCGAATCGACGCCGAGTTTGCGCCGCTCGTAATGGGCAACTACAAAGGCTGATTGCGCCTCACTCCGTTGTGGTGAATCGCGCGCTTTTTGTAAATTAAGCTCTCGTCTGCGTCGTTGGACGTGGTGGGCGTCAAAGGCGCCGACTGTTTGCGTCGCTGCGTGCAAAAAACTGCAATCTCAGTTCGCAACCGTCGACTTTTTTTCAGTCTTGAGCTAAGCCCAGTACAGTGTAATTGGACGGGCCGCGCCGGCACTTCCCTGGCATCACAGCGGTAGCCTCAACAGACAGGCTTATGCGAGAGGCGAGGGCACGAGTGGAACTCTATGCAATTGTCTTTCCTATCAATCGATCATCCGATAAGACTTACTGTGCCCAACATGAGTCAAGCGACGTCCGTGTCACACCAATGGCGGGGAGAGACGTGGGGAGGGGGGGGGGGAATAAATAACATTTCCTCAGTCTCTATCAATCAATCATTCCAATAAGATTTACTGTGCCCAACACGAGGCAAGTGACATCCAATACGCGTGTCACACCACTAACTTGCCCGCCAATGTGGTGCGGAGGGGTAATAAATAGAATTTGTCCGTACGCCGGCACGGAAGCCTGGGGCGCTTATCGCATCGCTGTCAGACATCGCCCGAGGCGGCCAAAACGACGGCACAGCTGCCTCGCGGCCGTCCTCCGCACATCCAAACTTCTACACGGCACCGGCGCATCAGCACTTCTTGAGGAGGCTGTGGTAGACGTTTTTGCGCCGCCCAAAGCGGAAGAACCGCGCCGATTCGCCCTTCTGGATGATCGGGAAGAACACGCCGAGCAGCGTGGACATGCCTCCAATCACCGACATGAGGCCGACGAGCAGGTCAATGCCCGTGAACGAGAGAACGCGGCGCGTCTTTTCGGTGCGCACGAGACCCTCCGCGCTCACGTCCAGCATCGCAATAAGCGTGTCGACAGTGTATGTTGTGTTGGGGGTGAGGTACGCGTAGTTCGCTGGGGTCGTCACGTGCCAGTCGGCAGCGTAGGCACGGTCGCACGACGGGTCGCTGAAGCCCTCGACGGGCGCCTGCAGCCGAATGCGTGCGTCGCGCACGACGTAGCTCAGCGACAAGCCCATTTTGTTCATCGCAGTGGTCGTCGAATCGAGCGTGAGGGTGTGCTGCATAGTGATGGAGGACGCGATGGGATCGCCCGGCTTCCACGGCTGGAAGGCCATGAAGAACTTGCGGGGGCCGTCCCAGTGGTACTCCCAGGGAATGCCGCCGGACGCCGCGCAGCCGAGGCGAATCTGCGCCCCTGACGACATCATGAACCTGCCAGAACGGAAATGTATGTCAAGAACAGTCGCGAGTTCGCAAGGGGCGTCAGACTGTTTGTGAAAAACAGTCGACAAGCGCGGCGAGTGAGCAAAGGACGGTGCGCGCGACAGGACGCCAACCTGTCGAAATCCGACGACGCCACAAAATCGGCGAGGGGTGTGTTGTCGTTCACGTCACGTGCCGAGATGTAGGCAGTCTCGATGGCGGCTCGCGAAGGGACGCCCTCGGGATCCGCAGCAAAGTAACGCAAGTTACTCACGGGACACGCACGCTGCGCGTCGCCGCCGGCCGCCCACGCGATCGGCATGAAGAGGTTCACGAAAGCGGTCGTGGTCGTCACCCACGGGCCGATTTCGATCTCGCACACTTGCGCGCGCACCACGCTCGATCGCCAGCCGAAGGGGAGGAAGGGACCCGACGTGGTGACGCACGTGACCGAGCGACACTGCGGCTGAATCAACGTTGGTGGCGCGCCGGGGGGGTCCGTGTGCGACTCGGGCCTTGCGTTTGGCGGCATGCACACGCTGGCGGGGTAAGGTGCGTCCGTGTCGCCCGGCTTGGGCCACGGCGTCCCGTCCACAAGCGACGACATGCGCGTCCCGATGGCAGGCACCGGCAGCGCACCGCCGGCAGGGTACGTGCAATTGCCGCTGACTGACGCAGGCACGGGTCGAATAATGAGAAAACGGATGCGCGGAAGGCCGTCGACAGCCTCGATCGACGTGGTCGATGTCGCGTACGACTCGCCGTTGGCTATTTTGTGCGAGGCGTATCCAATATAGGCGCACGCGAGGCCAACCATGCACACGAGGAGTGCGTAGAGACCGAGGCGCTCCCCCCGCGACATGGACAGCGGCGAGACGTGCAGGAAGGAATTTGGGTCGACGCCCGCGAAGAACCCAGCAGGGTCGTCGCTGACCTCCATCGCCGCCACGCCACTCGCCGCCATGTCACCGGAGGGGCGGCGTGAGGAGGCGGGGGTGCTCGGCCCCCCGCTGAGGAGGGGCTCGAGGTGCGGGGAATTGCGCTGCATTGCGTTGGGGGCGCTTGGAGCCGAGAGCATGTCGGCTTTTTATCGGCAAGATAAACTGACGCACTGAAGATGTCATTGCGCACATGATGACATGACGCTTGCGTACTATGTAGATTTTGGCCAACATGTTGTCTATGGTTTGCACTAAAGAAGCGTGTAGTAGCTTTCAATTTTACCCAAACTGTACTTATCGTCGCTCTTTGTTGAGTGTTTATATTGGAACATTTGAAAATGTGGGTGAAAATTGTGAAACATCCCAAATTAAATGCATGGCAACGGATTGTCCAGACACACGCACCCGCCACTTGTTAGGCGGGACCCTCTGTACGCGACTCGCCAATCCGACACGAACAGCCTCTGTACTTCTGGGATGCACGTGCCCTTCCTCCCAGCCGCTGCAACACGCCCCCTGCACTTAGCATGTGCCCTTCCCAGCCGCTGTAACGGATACTCGAAGCCACCGTTTTGCGCCGCAACTGCATCCCCATCCATGCCGCCCTAGTCGTCTGGCCCACCCCGCCGCTATGGCAGCGCCCTTGCAAGCGCGCAGATGGCGCCTTGTACTCGCGCTGTGCGCCGCTCTCGCTTGCGTCGCGCGCGGAGCAACGACCGTTCGGCAGGTGCGCCTCGTTCTCACCGGCAATTTGCGCGGCATCGTGATTGAGGAGGCGACGAACAACATCAACTACGGCGGCCTCGACCGCGTCTTTGCGGCCGTGCAATACGCGTCGGATCCCAGCACAATCCCGTTCTCGAACGCGACATCGTTCGTGGTGCGCGCGGACGTCGGGTGCTGGATGGGTACGACGCTATTTGAGCGCGTGCACGAGGGGCGAGTCACGCTCGACATTTATTCGCAGCTGGACTACCACGTCAAGGGGTGAGTAGACGGGCTCAGCGTGCATCGTGCGCTTGTGTCCCGCTGCTTTCTTCATACATTCGCAGACCTCGTTTCTGCCTGCGCTCGCCATTGCAACTCTCTGTCTCGACTGTGCTGCTTTTGGCCCCTCCCTCTTTCCCACTTGCACACGCACGCACATTCATGAGATGCGCACGTCACCAGCACCACACACACACACACAGGTGCACACACACACACACACACACAAGTGCACACACACACGCACGTCACCACGTACACATTCACACAAGCGCACGCGCGTACATACAGCGCTGTTCGTGCGCTCTTATGCTCATCCTCTCGTTTGTTGCGCAGGCTTGGCATCAACGACCTTCAGCCAGGCCTGGACAGTCTTGCGAGCACCCTCGCGACCTACCCCAACAGCCTCACGGTCAGGCCCGCAAACATGCAGTTTGCATCGCGCTACGCCCTCAGCCGCATACAGAACCTGCAGCGCTTCCACACTGCGACCCTCACTAACGCCGGCGGGGGAACATTGAAAGTGAGGCCGCACACATACGCACGCATGCCCACCGTGCATTTTGCCACTGCACTCGCAGACACGTTTCGCAAGCGCACAAAAACCGACGCACCACACCACCTGACAAAAGTTGAACCTCTGTTCTGTGGTTGGAGCCGCCTACGATTCATGCCGTCCGCATCTCACACTCACACACACGCACACTCTCTGCTTTTTTCCTCGTTCGTGCGCACTGTTCCGCTGGCGTGACCTTATTCTCCGCCCGGTTGCTTCGAATGCAGGTCGGCTTCGTCTCGTTTGCCACTGTGGACACGTGCGTGTTGGCAGACTGCAACGACGGCGATGGTCCGCTGGTGACCGTGACGTCAGACGTCGTCGGAAGCCTGCAGGCCGCCGTCGACGCACTATACGCGGAGCACCCGGATGTTGCACTGGTCGTGTGCGTGGTCAACCGCATATCGAACATGGCGGCTCAGCTGGTGCCTGTTGCGAAGAGCATCCGGGGCATCCACGTGTATGCTGCGACGGGCTTCACGACTGCGACAGGCAACGTGAGTGTGCGCGCGTGCGCCGAGACGCGCGAGGGTTTTTGTTTTTGGTTAGGGCCCATGTGTGGGTTTGTACCAGCGGCGGTGACAGTAACCTCTTTCCTACTTTGGAGCGAAGTCGATTGGACATCGTGGATTGTTCTTATATGGCATTTCTCTCCCCTCAGTTTCCGGTGGCGGGCATTATTCCCACGACGCCCTATCCGCTGAACACCGTTCTCGATACCGCGGACGCCGGTGAGTGTTACCTCTCCTCCTGTTAGGCGCACGCCTTTGTTGGAGCACTCGTTGTACTGCAGCGCACCCACTGTTTTGCACGAACTGCATCGTACCCACGTCCACCCGCGTTTGTGGGGCGTGCGTGTGTTATGTGACGACCAATCCTTGCCTCTCGTGGTCTCACATTGAACCCTCCCGTGTCGCTCACAGGCATCAAGGCCGTCACGACCAGCAACGACGCTTTCAACCTCGTGACCGTCCTCGACGTCGAGCTGACGTACGACCCGACGGCTTCCCCCATGAGCACGGCTCGCATCGGTCAGGCAGTGAAGCTCAACCTGACGCAGCCGTCGGGTCCCGCGTATCCCCGTGTCGTCCTGGCGTCTGCCGGCCCGACGGTCCTTCGCAGCTGCCCGTACAACAACGCCACGGCGACCGCGTACGTTGCGAAGGAGTTTGGCTGCGTGACGCCCGACGCGGCGACGACACGAACGCTGTCGATTGCGAATTTGTTCGTGAACGACTTCCGCCGGCAGATTGTGGCGCTGTCGAATGTGAGCGTGGAGGGCGACGCGCTGTCGTGCCGCAACGTCGAGTGCCGCATGGGTAACCTGATCGTCGACGCCCTCAAGTGGAAGGCGGACAACTGGTGCTCGGTCGTTCTTCTCAACTCGGGCTCCATCCGGGGCAGCTTTGCCGTCGGCAACGTGACGGTCGCCGACGTGTATAACGTGCTGCGATTTCGCAACACGCTTTCGCGCATGACGATCCCGGGGCACACGCTCGTCGCGGCCCTCGAGAACGGCGTCTCGCTCACCGTCAACGGCTCGTACATCCAGACGAGTGGGACGGGGAGGTGCGTTTTATGGCGCAGCCACTTTCGCGGCAGCACATTGCTTATTGGCGTGGGACATTTGCCCTCGATCCTCGCCCACCATCCCCGCGCCGCTACCACTGCCGCTTACGCACTGATTATTGCGCAGATTTCCGCAAGTGTCGGGGATACGCTATAAATTCGACCCGACGAAGGCGCCGTACAGGGGCCGCGTAAACAGCGTCTCTGTGATTGGGGACGACGGCAAGTACCACCCGATACAGTATAAAGGACTCTACCGACTGTGCACCCTCGACTTTGTGCGAAACGGCGGAGACAACTACACGATGCTGATGGTGGGCTGTCGCTGGAAAACAGCGGTCTCCGCGTGTGCGTGCGTCCTGTCCTCTGCTGAGCACTGCGCCACGTGATGTGCCTGTTACTGATTTTGTTGTTGCTCATTGGTCCATTGTCGTCTGTTCACTATAGTCCTTTGCGCATATATTATTATCGTGTGATTTTATTGCGTCCTGTCGTTTGGCGTTGTCGTGTGTGCCGCGCCGTCATCGTCGGCTGCTAACGCGCGCCACTTCGCAGGACCCCGCCTTCAAGCAGTACGATTTTGGCCCCGAAATTGCCTCCATTTTTCAGGAGTATTTGGTTGCAGCGCAGTCGGTTGCGCCTTCGCTCGAAGGGCGGATCACGCGCAATTCGTATACGCCGACAGGGCCACTCCAGTGCATTATATACGAGGAGGCCTCGACGGACCCCGACCTTGGCTGCGTGGCCGCGCCCCCCACGCCCGTCGCCGGCGGCTCGTCGTCGCACGTGGGGGTGATCGTGGGCTGCGTCGTCGGCGGCGTTGCGCTGATTGCCCTGATTGCGCTTGTGGTGCGCGTGTCCAGTCGCCGCCTCAAGGACCACATCGAGGTGATGCAGGCACAACAGCAGGAGATGCGCGTCGTCATTCCGTTCGACGAGCTCGAGTTTGGCAACATTGTAAGTTTTGCGCTCTTTCTTTCTCCATTGGTGCGGTGTATACGTGCGTGATGCATGCATGTGTGCATGTGTGTGTGTGCATGTGTGTGCATGTGTGTGTGCATGTGTGTGCATGTGTGTGCATGTGCGTGTCTGTGTGTGTGTGTGTATTTGCCCGTCTGTCTGTGTGAGTGTATAATGCATGTCATTGCATGTGTGAATGTGCGTAGGACCTTACGTGCGGGAATCGAGTGCATGTGTGCCGTGCGAATGTGCTTGTAGCAACATGTGCGGTGCGTTGATTGATACCCCTTCGCAGCTGGGGCGCGGCGCCGTGGGCACTGTCTATCTCGGGCGTTGGCGCAACACCCCTGTCGCGATCAAGGAGTGCACGCTCCTTGCATCGCTTGCCAACAACAACGAGGCCAAGCGCCCCCTCACCGGCAGCGCGAACGAGGTCCTTCCCCGCCGCCTCAGCATTGCCGCTGGCCGCCTGTCCGCTTCCGGATTGCCTGGCGCGGTGGAACTGCCACCCCCGGACGAGCCGACGAAGGCCTGGACGCAGGCACAGCCCGTGGAGCGACTGCGCACGAAAAGCCACACGTCGTCGATGCACCTGGAGGACTTTGATGACAGCGGCGTCCACACGAAGCGCGTTTCATCGCTCCGTCGCACCACGTCGCGCGCATCTGCGACGACCCTTATGAACTCGTCGGAGCGCAATGCGATGCTTACCTTTGAGGCTGAAATCGACATTATGTGGTGGGTGCTGCGTGGGGTGATCTGTGCGGGTGTGCTCGTCGAGTGCCCGCCTGAATGCCATTAACCCCACGACACTCCCGTAGCTCGCTGCGCCACCCCAACATCGTGCTCTACATGGGCTACGTGCCGCTTCCGCGCCTGTGCATCGTGACCGAGTACATGGACAACGGGTCGCTCGCGGACCTCCTCAAGAGGAGCGCGCAGGACGGCGGCGAGGGCATCGACTGGCGGCGCCGCGCGTCCATCACCGTCGACATTGCGCGGGGGTTGACGTACCTCCACCTCCACTCCCCGCCCATCTACCACGGTGCGTGCGTGTGTGTGTGCACACTTGGGAGTCATGCCGTGATCGGATATGCCAACTCACTCTTTTACGTTGGCGTCGCAGGGGACCTCAAGTCGATGAACATTCTGCTGGACCACAACTTAACCGCAAAGGCACGCCGGCGCTCTCTCTCTCACACACGCACACACACACACACACACGCACACACGCACACGCACGCACACACACACACGCACACACACACACGCACACACACACACGCACACACACACGCACACACACACACACAACACACACACACACACACACTCTCTCTCTCTCTCTCTCTCTCTCTCTCTCACTCTCTCCCCCCCCC
>CALSCQ010002261.1:0-22347 GCA_943704525.1 Pigoraptor vietnamica | reverse complement strand
AGAGAGAGAGAGAGAGAGAGAGAGAGAGAGAGAGAGAGAGAGAGAGAGAGTGTGTGTGTGTGTGTGTGTGTATGTGCGTGTGTGCGTGTGTGCGTGTGCGTGCGTGCGTGCGTGAGCATGTGCGTGGCGGCAGAAGAATATACTTGATGCAATAAAGCCCCCCAAAGAATTGGACAACAGCATACATCACTCGCACCGTCGCACACAAGGCACGCACGGGCGGGTGCATCAAAGCTCGCTTACCAACGCCACCTTGTCGTCGGACGTGTCGATGCCCGTAATGGAGTGCCCGTAGCGCTTTCCTATGAAGCACGCGGTGCTGCCATCGCCACAACAGAGCTCGAGCACCTGCGGAAGGGGAGTCGTGAGATGCCTGCGTGCATGGCGCCTGCGAAATTTGTGCGCACCGCCTTGTACTGCATGTGGACGTAGCATCTCCGCCCACCTGCTTGTTAGCCACGTCCAGACCGAGGCTGCACACGAGCTCTTGAGTCGCCTTCTTGCCGTCTGTGTGCGTGTGTGTGTGTGTGCGTGCGTGTGTGTTTTGTGTGTTTTGTGTGTTTTGTGTGTGTGTGTGTGTGTGTGTGTGTGTGTGTGTGTGTGTGTGTGTGTGTGTGTGTGTGTGTGTGTGTGTGTTTTGTGTGTGTGTGTGTGTGTGTGTGTGTGTGTGTACAGCGCAGGAGGGGGTACGTTCAGTTGGCGCACCGGCGATCCCTCAGAAATGCCCACCACGCAAAGGTTGAACACGCGCGCACGCACCACAGCTAAAACCCAGTGAACATCCCCTCCGTGTTTGCGAGGCGCGTGCGCTGTACCCACACGCAGAGAGCGGGTTCTTGAGCTCGGCAAAGTGGTGCGACAGCGTGGCCTGCAGCGCTTTGGTGTGATCCTGCCAAGTGACACACGGCGAACAGAACGAAGGGATGAGCACAGGCGCAGCAATACGCATGCGCAAAACGACGTGGCGCGCACGAGAGAAGGCGGCTTATACGACGACGTTGGTGTATCGCGAAAGTGCAATTCAGTTTCTTCAGTTCGGTCCGTGTCGGCCTAACTTGCCTCGTACTGCGGCGTAGAAGCTGCCATCTTGCGGACGGACGGAGGTGCGCGCGCTATTCAATAATGCGAACCTCTCTATACACAGCAAAGAGTGTGAGCGATGCGCACAAAGTGAAAGCGAAGGGAACGAAAAGAGTGCGTCGACTGCGAAATGCCGGCTGACGTCAGCATCCGGACAGAATCAGGCATTTGTCCGGGCGGGCGCGCGGCTCGCACCCCCTCTTGCCGCAATTCGTTCTATGCTCTCGAATACTGCAGCCCCTGCGGCTCAACACTAAGCGCTGGTATCACCGAGGCTCCTAGAGTCCGGATGTCCCCGTGCCGGACGCGGACGCCGACCGCAGTTTGGCCGCCGACAACAGCCGCGGGCGCCGATCACGTCAGGGACGTTGTGCTGAGTACATGATGGACCGAGTGAATGCGCGTGTTGTGCCGGTGACCGCGTCAAGGCATCGCGCAAGGAGGATGCGTTCGATGTGGCGCTGCGACCGTTCGACATGATGGACGCGCTCGATGCTGCTGTGCGTGGCGGGCACACACGCCTGGCACGGATGATCGACCGGCGCGTGCCGGGACTGCGCGCGAGTGTAGGCTGCGTGCCGCTCGCGCCAGTGGTCGCTCTTCAAGTGGGTCGCGGCGCGCGCCACGTGACCCGGAGGGCGGCTTGACTTTGTGCTGGTTCGAGGAGAACGAGCCCGAGGTGTTTGCGGATTGTCTGCCGGACCTGTGGGAGTTCTCCCTCGCCGTAGCGAGCGATGTCGAATTCGTGCACACGATGCTCCGCAAGTACCAGTCGTGCATCCCGACGGGGGTCGAGTCGGGCCGATACGACTCCTTCGTCCTCGAGCGCCGCCTCGGCGTGGAGATGCACAGGCGGCCCATGCGCATGTCGACGCTGGCAAAGCGCGGATCGGGGGGCGCTGCAGGCGGCGATCGACTTTGCGATCCCGATTGTTCCTCTGACGTCACAGGAACTGGACAGGGTGCGCAAGGGAGACCCGCCGTTTGCGCGGTGGTTGGAAGATGGGTTGGCGGCGGGAAAGTTTGTGCTTGCGAGTAAATGAACAATTGTTGGGTTTACTGTATGCACGCAGAGGCTTGCACGACGCGCGAGTATGGGTGCCTTTGACCTACATGTGAGAGTGCGGTTACGTGAACTCGAACATTACCAACGCAGCTACAGCGCTCCTCACGCAAGGTTCTCAGTGGCACTCCGCGGCCGCAAAATTGTCTCTCAGCCACCGAATGATGGCGGGTGCAGTCTTGCCGGACGCTTCCAGCTGTGCAAGCGCAGAGACACTCATCGGTTCCACGCGAACGCCAAAGTCCTTCGCCGCCTGCAACGCGTCCTTCCTCTCAGCCCACAGGCGCGCATGGAGTGGCCGAGAAACAAGCTCGACGCCGAGCTCTCGCTCGAGCACGAACGTGTCGTAGTTGACTTGGACCGCCTCGCAAGGGGGGCCTCTGTCACTGGCGCTCACAACGCCGGGGTGCGTTTCTAGCACAGCGCGCAGAAAACGCATGTCTCGCACGGCTGACAACGCGGCTTTGAGATGTGGGCGCGCCATGTCCACAATTTTAGGGTAGTTCTCGCCAAACCACCGCACAAAGTCAAGACGTCCATTCTGTGCTGCCACTAGGAAGGCGCGCTGCAGCTCGCTGCCCGTGGGTTTCCGCGATAGCACCCCGCGAAACAGCCGCCATCGGCGAGATAGCACGGCCGCACGCAACGACGCGCGCTGACCAACAAGCCCAGTCTCAAGCAAGCGCGCGAGTCGATAGTGTCCGTTGTGCATCGCGGTGTCGAGCGCGTTCGAAAGGTTGAAGGGGCGCCGCACAGGGTCCAGCGTCCGCACGTCGCCGACCAGCGGCGACTCGAAGACAGTCGCACTGCCCCAGTTCACGTCGATCATGTAGGACACCATGGCATAGTGCCCGCCGGCGACCGCCGCGTCCGCGTTCTGGACAGCGTACGCCGACTTGTTGCGTTCGAAAATCCTAAAGACATTGACGCGCTCGCAGAGGTGGCGCAGAACGGCGAGGTTGCCCTCCCTGAAGCACCGCGCGAACCAGGCCTCCGCTATCGCCTCACCAAAGCCGCTGCAGCGAGATGCGCCGTCCGTGCCGCTGCGCAGCTGGTCCATTACGGCCAGCGTAAAGTCGACGACGCCGCAGGTGAGTTTCAACGGGGGTGCGCGCGGAAGCCACTCCAGGGATGTTTCGAGGCCGTTGATCGCGTAATGATAGCCGTCCAACAGCGCCCGATAGTCGCCGAGCAACCCCTTCTCCTTCATCCACGCGAGCGCGTTGTCCGCACCGTAGTGTTGCAAGAGCCAAATCGAACGCGAGAGGGCCCAGTCACTCAACTGCGGCGCGACGACTTCGGCGTCGGCGAACCTGCCGCGAAGTAGGAGCGGCACGAGCGCCCTGTGCGTGGGCTTGAGTCTCCGCACAACCCATTCGACCGCCCCCCATTCGCACGGTTCGGCGCATGTTGCCACCATGCCACGCAGGCGCGCCAGTGCCGCGTCGTTTCCCATGAGAAACGCGCGTGTCGCAATGGATTCCCTCGATTCGAACGGCAGCGACCCAAACGCGACTGGGGCGCGCATAACGGCGCGATCGAGAGCGCCGTCGGTGCCGTCCATCGCGGCAAGAACAAAGAGACAGTCTGTCACTTTCACGTCGCAGTCCGCACAGCGCGCCTTAGCAGTCGAGAGCACGTCGAGGACGCCGTTATCGAGGGCTCCGCAAAAGAGCGCATCCGCAATCAATTCCGGCACTTGCCTTGCCTCCACAGAGGGTAGTAGCCGACCGAGAAGACCGCCGTCTCCCACGGCAATTGCTGCCTTGGCTGCGTCGACGGCGGCCCACAGATTCGACGCTGCGAACGAGGGGGCTCCGTCCAGCAGAGCGGCCACCTGCTCCCGGCTCAGGCAGCGAAAGGGACCCCGCAAGCAGTCGTACCAGTGCGGCTCCCAGAACACTTCGCAGCGGTTGCAGGCGATGAAAATGAACGCGTCCAAGTCGCCGCGCTCGAGGGCGCACGCCATCGACCTGTTCGTGCAGTGCGTCACGCGACCGCGCTTGACCTCGTCCTCGTGGAGCAGCTGAATCACCTCGAAGTGCCCGCTTTTCGCCGCGAGGTCGATGTCCCAGAAGCCGTATGGTCGGTAACGCGAGAGGTCCCCGAAGGCATAATCGTTGACCGTGTCCCTAATGCGGTCGAAGAAGTCGCAGAGGCGCTTGCAGGTCGCGCGGAGGTGACCAATGTCCGTGAGTGTGAAGCGCCCGACCTTCACGATGTGAACGAGCACTTCCTCCGACAGGTCGAGGAGAAGCAACACCTCGCTTGCGTCGCCAGAGACGTCCATTCTCCACGGCAAAAGATAAAGCAAGACCTCGGGGGCATCTTTTGCGGCGGTTAACGGTGCGCGGAGTGGGGTGCTGGGTAAACACTCGCGCACATCATCATGACGTCACTAAATAGACGGTCACATGTGCGCTTGGAACAAAAGTGCCCCTACACTGCCTTTGTTTCTTGACTGCATCGCACTCTGCTCGGCTTAAAGTCGCTGTCTCCCTTCGCCACACTCGCCCTTGTGCGTGCTACACTCTCACAGCTTCCGTCGGTTGTCGCGCGCTGCGCCGGCCCCACGTGACCATGGCGGCACTCAGCATGTTTGACGTCCTCAAGGCACTCCCGGACACGTGCCTCAACCCGGAGATGCCCCTTCCCTTCGAGATACTCGGCGGCGAGGGAAGCTTTCCAAGCGACGGAATGGTCCCCATCTATCCCGAGATTCGCGACGAACTGGTGCGTCTTCGTTCGTATTGAAGTGGCTGATCGAGGTGATGCCGAGCAGTAACTCACCCTTTTCCCCGTGTTGTAACGCACACAGCCGTCGCTGCTGGATGCGCCCGCGGAGCTCTACGCAAAGCCCATCTGCCGCGATGCGACCGCGATGGCCCTCAACGCATACGGACTGCAGGACGTTAACAGGGTGAAGGAGGTGGTCGCGCGCGCGTTTGCAATCTCGGACGGCCTCTGCCCGGAGGGCCACAACGCACTCGCCCAAATGACGTCGACTTCGTACGCCGATGCACTCGCGCACTTTGAGCGCGCCGTCGAGTGCTCAAAGCGCACTTTCCCCACGCTCGACGAGGAGATCAAAAGCGGGAAGGGCATCTTCAATCTCGGGCCCCTCCGCGCATACTTTCGCGCCGTTTTCGGGGTCGCCAACACCCTTCGCAAGATGGGCCGTTACGAGGACGCCCTCTCGCACTATCTTCAGCTCGCGGCGATGGAGAACTCGGCCACCGCGTTCAAGGCGCCGTCATTCCCAAATTACCATTATCACGTGCCGGCGCTGTTCTTCGCGAAGAAGGACTACGACGGCTTTCTGCGCTACGCCGGCGTGGCCGAGGACAGCGACTCGGAACTGGCGGCGGCCATGATGGAGCACAATGGATCGGCTGTTCCGTGGGCGTTTGCGCTTGCGTACAGCCTCTATCTGCGCCAGCGCAAGCACGCCGAGGAGCTGCGTGCGGAGTATGGCGACGAGACTGCGGAGGGCAATGTGGGGAGCTAATGTCATGCGTGTGCGTGCATGTGTGTGTGTGTGTGTGTGTGTGTGTGTGTACGTGTGTGTGTGCGGTTGTGCGGATGTTGTGAGAAAGTGTGCGTATCTTGCAAAAGCGCTCACACGATGCATAACACGCGCACCACCCTTGCGCAGGTTCCCAACTTCTCTCCGGACGGTCCCGAAGTCGGCCGCTTTGTGTGGGAGGGGCTTAGCGAGGGCCTCACCGCTGTCGGCAGCTCGGTCTTTCAGGCGGCGCAGTTTGGCTGGAATCACGTGATCCCTCACGTGCGCGGGAGCCACGGCGTCGAGATGGACGTCCTGTCCCGCGTCCCTCGCACGCTCGGCGGCGAGACGACGCTCCAGCAGGCCCACTGCTTTGTGCGCACGTGCGGTCCCATCGTCGACGCGTGGCGCGACACGCCTGGCGCAGCGCAGTGGCTCGCCCTTCATGCGAACACGATGTGGGCGTACTTTGGGCTGCTGGTCGACCATACGTTCCAGCGGCCGCCGACTGCCCCGGAGGATCTCTTCAGTGTCTCTCGCTTCCGGGCGCTTGTGGACGACGGCGTGTACCTCTCGTACCCCACGAACGGCAACGGAACGAACCTCATCCATGACGCGGTTATGGGCGAGAAGGGCGGACCCGCGAAGGTCTGCACGTTGTTCTCTTTCGGACTGTTTTTACTCCTACTCCCTCCCCCCCCCCCCTCTCTCTCTCTCTTGCATTCCGTGGACTGTGGTTCTCAAGGCTGTTTGCTCTTGCCTGCACACGCGCGCGCAGGTTCAAATTCTGATTGACGTGATGAAGGCGCGCGGCATGAGCGTGGAGACGAAGCACCGCCTCACGCCCCTCCACCTTGCGTGCTACTACGACCGCGAGCCCGAGATTGTGTCGGCGCTCATCGACGCCGGCGCGCGTTTCACCGGCGGCGACTTTTCGCTCGGCATCTCTCCGTTTCAGATGGCCGTGACGCAGGGCAACTGGCGCCCGCTGAGGGTGATGCTGGATCGCATGCCCATTGCGAGCGCACAGTGGGTGTCGCATGGATGTACGCGAATGTTGTGCTTCCGTGGCGCATCACAATATGTGCTTGCCGATTGTCTAGCTTGCTGTCGCGGTCTCTGTCCACTCAACGTGACACAGGAGATACTCGCAACATCTATGGAATCGACCAACAATGCCTGCTTCGCCCTCTAAACGTCTCGTCCTTCCATCGTCACGCGCCCAGGGACCGCAACGGCCTCCGCCTCGTGTTCTTTGGCCTGTGCCAGTCGCCCGTCTACATGTGCTCGATTGGCCAGGCAGCGTGCGATCGGTGCGCCGCCGAGAGCTCGCTTACGGGCCCCCGCTCGTACCACTCGCCCGGGTGTGTCTTTGAGCGATGCGTCGATCTCCTCATTGAGAAGGGCATGGACGCCGTGCCGCCCGAAGTGCCGGAGGCGCACCCCCTCGCCAAGTACGCAAAGGACAAGCTGGCGGTGGGTATGGGCGCACGATCTTCTTGTGGCTGCACGGGCATACACGAGTGCATACCTCTGTGCGCTTTCTTCGCCTGTTCATTGAATTGCGCTCATGTTGTGTCGTTTGCGTGTGCACAGGGCCAGAACCCGAAGCCGCAGGGCATCCCTCGGCCGTACACGGCCATCCAAATATCGTCCATGACGCGCACGCAGCTGTGCGACCTCGCCGTGATGTGGGGCGTCGATCCCGAGGCCCCTGAGAACGGCGCGCCCCCGACCGACGAGCAGCTCACCAAGCGCGTGCTGACGGCGCTGCTGAAGGCGGGCGCGCTCGAGCAGGCCGTGCAGCGTCAGAAGAGGCTGCAAGAACAGATCGAGGCTCGGCGACAGGTGCGTGGAATGTGCCACACTGCCCGCGCGCACGCATCTCTTGTTTTCTCTGTATTTATCTCTCGACTGTCGTGTGTTTGGGAGTGCTTCTCACACGTAAGCGCAATTGCTACGTCGACTGTCGTGTGTTTGGGAGTGCTTCTCACACGTAAGCGCAATTGCTACGTCTTTGTTGCAGGCCATGATGGAGCAGATGCAGCGCGCGCGCGGCGGCCACGGCCACTCGCACAACGGCAAGCCCTGCCACGGACACGGACACGGCCATGGGGGCGCAGAGCACGGCGGCGGCGGTCACGCTCACTCGCACGGCGGCGCCGGCGGTGGCCACGGCCACACGCACGACGGCAAGCCTTGCCACGGGCACGGGCACGGGGCGCAGCAGCAGCAGCAGCACGGCGGTCACGGCCACACGCACAACGGGCAGCCTTGCCACGGGCACGGGCACGGGGGCGCACAGCCGCCGCAGCAGCAGGGAGGCGCGCCCTCGCAGGCGTCGATGGGCGGCGGCGGCGGACACGGTCACACGCACGATGGGAAGCCCTGCCACGGACACGGGCAGCCGCAGCAGGCGCCGTCCGGACACGGGCACACCCACGACGGGAAGCCGTGCCACGGCCACGGACACTGAGCAGACTGAATACACTGAGCTGAGCATGACACGCAGGTTCGACTCCCGGGCTGTGCGTTTTTGCTGGTGGCCCGTAGTTTGAGTGCGAACTGTTAATTACGAATTGGGCTCAGTGGGGCATAGGATCGCAATCCGACGTTGCCGTGACGTTCATCAGCAAGAGAGCACACAAACACGGCTGCAACGCGTTCGTAAGGATGCTTGGCTTTCGCACGTTGGGTCGCGCGAGTGGCGCGGGCGTGCGGACGGCGCTCGTGTTGCACGGCGTGTTGGGATGTGCGCAAAATTGGGTGCCGTTTGGTGGTGCCCTTGCAGCCGCATTCCCCGCGTGGCAGTTTGTTCTCGTCGATCTCAGACACCACGGTGAGGACTGTGTGCATATGTGTGTGTGGTGTGTGTGTGTGTGTGTGTGTGTGTGTGTGTGTGTGTGTGTGTGTGTGTGTGTGTGTGTGTGTGTGTGTGTGTGTGTGTGTGTGTGTGTGTGTGTGTGTGTGTGTGTGTGTGTGCATGTGTGTGTGTGTGCGTGTGGGCGTGTGTGTGTGTGTGCGTGTGTGGGCGTGTGTGTGTGTGCGTGTGCGTGTGTGTGGGCGTGTGTGTGTGTGCGTGTGCGCGCGCGTGTGTGTGTGTGTGTGTGTGTGCATGTGCGTGTGTGTGTGAATGTGCGTGTGTGTGTGTGTGTATGTATGTGTGTGTGTGTGTGCGTGCGTGCGTGCGTGCATACGCGTGTGGGTACGAGAGTCGTGTGTCCGTGTGCAGGTACGCAGTCGAGAGTATTTGCGTGTGTTGTCTGCATGTGCCTTGTATTTCTCGCCTTATACCACTCTATGCATGCGCAGGCACATCCCACCGCCCCGGCCTCGTCTTCTCCCCCAACAACACCATTGACGAGTGTGCGGAAGACGTGTGTCGCCTTGTGGACGACGAAGGAATGGCGCCGTCGGCTGTTATTGGGCACTCCTACGGCGGGAAGGTGCGACTGCGGCAATCGCTGAATGCCACTTCGTCGGCACATTGCCGCACCATTGGGGCGCAAACTGTTGAGGCGGCTTTGTTTGCATGGTGTGGTACGATCCGGTAATTGACCACCCCGTCGCGTCAGCAGGTTGCGCTTCACTTTGCTGCGCGCTCGTTGGCGTCTCTGCGGAGCGTGTGGGTGTTGGACACATCCATCGGTGGGTGGCATTTGTGGGCACTCATGCAGCGAGCCCGTGGCCCGCCCTCCCGCACACGCGAACGTTAAGAGTGGCCCACATTGGAGAAGCTCCCGTTGTCGCTGTTCATGTTGCCCAAGAACGCGCGTGAGTCGATGCATTTCTTATGCATAATCGTTCTCCTGACGCCACTTCACGCACGCAGGTACTTCGCCTTCGGACGGTCGCGATGACATGGACGAAGACGCGTCGTGGAAACTCCTCAACATTATAGCGGACACAGGCGCGCCCGACATGCTCGATCGCCGCTCCGTCCGCGCACGTGCCGCCGCTCTCGGTCTGTCTAACGCGGCGTCGAACTGGCTGTGCTCGCGCCTGCGCAGAGACGCGCGGCGCGGCGACGGCGCCGAGTGGGAGTGGGATTTTGACGCGGCCAGTGCGACGTCCATGCGGGCGCACTACGCCCATACAGACTCGTGGCCCGTCGTCAGTGCCCTTGCGAAGAAAGGCGCCGCGGTGCACGTCGTGCGCGGAGGACGCAGCAGCCGATGGACGGCGGAGCGCACGCGCGCGTTACAAGACGCGGTCGCCGCTGGTAGCGGGAAGGTGCACGAGCACGTTTTGGCGCGCGCGGGGCACTGGATTCACGCGGACGATCCCGCGGGTCTGTTGGAGTTGCTACGAGTGCACGGGCCGTTCGCGCAACACTGAGCGCGCGAGGACGGGTGTTGCCGCGGGTGGTGTATTTACATGTGGGACGCAAATGCAACGCATGCACGCCCGCCCGACGCCTGCGCGCACGCCCGACGCACGCATGCCCACTCACAACACAGCGCTATGGCACGCCTATCCTGTCCCCTGTTCCTGCGGCTCCTCCGTCGCACGACCGGGGCTTGCGAACGGCATCCCGCCACCCGCGGCGCCGACGTGCGGCCACGCCTCGATTTCCTTGCGCTGGCGTCGCTTGGGTGCATCTTCGCGTCCGTCGTGCAAGTCGCCGTCGCCCTCACCACTCGTGCGTCCCGACGGAGAGTCCTCATTCTCTTGGCGCTCGCTCTCCCGCGGCGATGTGGCCCTTGTTTCTGCAGTTGTTGCCGCCTGTGAGTCTGCTTCGCGCACGGCGTCGCGTGGCATCTCCCCCTGCGGTTGCTTGGCTCGCCACTTTGTCTCGATCTTGATGCCGGCGTCTTCGAAGAGCGACGTGACCGGACACCGCTGTCGCACGTAGAACGCGAGCGTGTCCACCGTGTCCTGGTCGTCGTTGGTCTCGACGTCAACGTTGACGACGACTCGACGGAAGCGCGTGCGCACGTTGTGGTCGAGCGTGCGGTTCGGTATCTCTGCAACATAGGAGAGTGCGTTGAGAATCACCTTCTCGTTACCTCCAGTAACGGCACGCTTACCCATGTCGGCCTCGGCGCTGAATGTGATGTCGCCGATCTTGATGTCGCGCCCCATCGTCAACAGCCGCGCGGTTGCATTCTCGCAAGCAACGAGCGACGCAAGAAGAAGGTGGAGCGGACTCGCGGCTGCGTCTGTGCCGCCAGTCTCGGTCGGCTCGTCCGTCGTTATCTGCGGAAGGGACGCAAGCCACCCTAAGCGCTCAGCAACCTGCACCCAAACAACTGCGACGTGCCATGTGATCCTTACCTCGTGCGGCAGGTCCGACATGAGCGTTACGAACGAGCCGGCGGGCATGTGCTTGCGTTGCTGGGCGCGCGGGTGCGTGTGAGTGCGCCAATTGTGTTCCGCGTTGCAACCGCTGCTACGCCTCTCATCACTATAAAGTGCAGGCCCCCACTTCCACCCCCGACTCACCTCTTGCGGCACCATTTTGGACGCGACGCGCATGCCCTCTCCGCGTGCCGCCAGAACGACCTTCTCCCATTTCGGCTGCGTTGGGTCCCACCGCGCGTGCGACGTCGCGATAACAGTCTGCAGTGCGAGGGCATTGCCGTCACTGTCAGTTGCGGTGGGGAGGGGGTGGCCGGGGGCGAACATGCACATGCTGACCCCGCACACTCACCCGCACGGCGGTTGACCGTGGACAGCAAAACCACAATTGCAACGTTCGGCGGGCCGCCGTTCGCGCGAGGGCACGTGTCGTCAACATGGCCGCGGTGTTCGCGCGCAGCTGAAAAAAAAAGCGCAACAAATTGCACAACGCAGAAGAAGCAGACGGTGTCCTGAAATGGTCCCCGTCGGATTGTCGCGAGTGATTAGAGTTGCGTCAACTGCGCACCGTCACTGTTAAGCCATGGTATGCATGGAATGTGGCGTAACTTCGCCGCCGCCCAAACCGACGAAGTTACCGTTACGTCGCCAGCCGCTCCGCTGCATGGAATATGTGGATGGGGCCTCTCGGACTGCGGCCTCTAATGGGAACTGAGTTACTGATGCCGCTCGCCGTAACCCTGGCGCAGGCTTGCCTGGCCCGGGGCTGGCCGTTGGTTCAGTCAGTGCCAGCCACCTGGTACGGCCGCGGCTGCCGGGCGTGAGTCCGGCTGAGTGAACGGCCAGCCCGAGGCACAGTTATTCCCACGGACACGGCCATCGCTGCTGCTATTCCGCATTCAAACAAAGGCCGACTGCTGAACGCCGCACGTTGCTCGGCAGTTACGCCGGTGGCCGCAGCAGACTGTGTCCGGACATCACTGGTGACATGCCCCGCAGTTGCCACGGGTGACCCGGCAACCAGTGCTGGTCCCGCAATTTCTTTTTTAATTTTTGCCAATTTTTTACCACCCCTTCAAATTAAGTGCCGATGGTGACCCCCAGTTGCGTCGCGGGCGTTTGTGTCCGACACGGCTCGTACCACACACACACACACACACCCCCAGCGCACCATCAACAAGCGCACTTCAACTACTCGCTCCCTACGCTCGCTCTCGCCCAATCGCTTGGCCTTCGTCCCGTGCGCGTGTGGTGTACGACACCGGCCGGCACTAGCGAAGAGGTGCTGCGAACGGTGCGCGGAATGGGAGAAAGAATGCGGCGCGCCTTGTTCGCGCTTCTGCTCGTGGCTGCGCTTGCGGCGACGTGCGTGGCCTCACCAGGTGAGCGTTTTCTGCGTGATGTCACTCGGGAGGCCTTCACACAAACATGAGTTGAGGTTTTTTGCTGGCCCATTTTTTAAAATTATAATCGGTCTCCGTCGTACGCTCGAGTAAAATCCACTCTCATATCGCAGCAAACGAGACGCTCGTCGTTCTGCTGAGCGACGACACGAATACCAACCTCATCAAGGCCCTTCTCCCGAACTCGTCGTTCACTGCAAAATATCCGAACGTGAATGTAGCCTTTTACGACCAGCTCACGCGCGACACGACCGACCTCGCGACGACGCTCCGCTCCATTCTCGGGAAGCAGTCGTCGTCGCTGGACGTCTTTGCCATTGACGTGATTTGGCCGGGCGACTTTCGCGATCATCTCGTCGATTTTCGCGCGGCGGGACGGGGAAACATTACGGATGGCATGTTCCCGTCGATGGTCAACAACAACATTGTGGGCGGCAAGCTGCTCGCCGTGCCGTGGTATGCGGACGTCGGCGTTCTCTACTATCGGAAGGATCTCTTGAGCAAGTACGGTTACACGCGCCCGCCTCAGACGTGGGCAGAACTCGAGGCCATGGCGGAGCGCATCATGGACGGCGAGTCTCGGCCCGGGCTGTGGGGATTCGTGACGCAGATGGCAGGTCGGTGCTTGTGAAGCGCTCTGTTGCGTGTGCGCGATATGTTTGAGAATGCCACATGTGTATTGCGCCCGCGTGTGCGTTTGTTTCGCGCACGTGCTGGCCTGTACCCGTGCATTGGCGCCCTTTGTGCGAGGGGATCACTTTGTCGGTGGCGCCGTATTCGTTCCTAAGCCTTCGCTCCCGCACGCACGCAGAGTACGAGGGGCTCACGTGCAATGTCATGGAGTGGCTGTATGCGTTTGGCGCCGGCAACGCCGTGGAGTCGGACGGCACCGTCTCGATCAACAACCCCAACACGGTCCGCGCGCTCGAGTTTTTCCACGACGGCCTCGGCCGCTGGATATCGCCCCAGTCGATGAACATGCGAGAGCTCGACACGAACGACCTGTGGCTCGCCGGCAACGCCGTCTTCATGCGGAGCTGGCCCGGCACGCAGGCGGACACGAACAAGGCGAACGTCACGTGGGCGTGGGGCATCACCAACGTGCCCGGGCAGACGGCCAAGCGGACCGCCGGTGCACTCGGTGCGTGTTGCGTGGCAGTCTGTCTTGAGTCCGCCAAAGTGTTTTATCATCGCGCACGCGACCGTCTTTTCTACATTTGCCGGGGAACCGTCTCTCTATGGAGTCGATGGACACACGGCTATTGATTTGTGCGGATGCGACATCTGTCTCTCGAACGAGCCCCCTTTGACTCTTCGCTGACACGTGACTGCAGGCGGGTGGCAGCTGGCCGTGTCCAAGTACTCGCGGCACCAAGAAATTGCGATGGATTTCGTCGAATTTGCGACTTCACACGTGACTGAGAAAGGCTTCTCCATCGGACGGGCATCGCTGCCCAGCCGGATGGAGCTCTACTCGGGTGCGTGTGCGCCGCGCGTGTCCGCATGCCTTTCGCGAGTGCGTGCGCCCCGCGTGTGTTTTTTTTTCACGCCTCGCGCGAGTGCGTGCGCCGCGCGTGTGTCCGCATGCCTCTCGCGATTGCGTGTGAATGCGTGTGTTTCACGCCTCTCGCAAGTGCGTTTAAGCGCGCACACAGCAATGGCGCCCGACATACACGCTCGCGTGCACTCTTGTCTGAGCCGCGTGGTTCTCCCTCCCACTGACTGACGTGACCCGCAGATGCCGCCGTCTGCGACAAGGTCAATCTGTGCAATACGACCCTCGACTTTGTCGCACGGCCTTCAACCGCCACAGGTGCGTTGGTGTGCGATCGGCGCGAGTTCTTCCGTGTTGCACTAGCACTCCGTCTTTTGAGGGTGTCGTGCCATGCCTCCGCGTCATCACGTATCGCAAGAAAAAAGGTGCCCTGCACGCGAGCGTGTGCTGAGTCGTCTGCCGACTGTCGCGCAGCGCCCAATTACCTGGCGGTGTCCAAGGCCATGTTCCGGAACATTCACGCAATCCTCGCGGGCGAGATCTCGGCTGCGGACGGCGTCGCGGCGATGGAAACCGACATCAAGAAGGCGATGGGAACCTATGTCGGTGAGCCATTACGGGGTGGTCGTTTTGCATGCGTGCACGTGCAGTGTGTGCGTGCATTACGAGAGGCTTGTTACGTTACGGTGCTGAATCAACCACGCTCTTTCTACAGCCACTTCGACCACCGTCATTGACAGCTCGAGCGGAGTCAACACGCGCGTGATTGTGCCGGCGGTCGTTGTTCCCGTCACTGCGCTGCTCGTGTTTGCGGGGGTGGCCATTCGCGTCATCGTGAAGAAGCGCAAGGCCCTCGTAGCGCAGGTGCAGCTGCACCGGAACCTCATTGCTGGCAAGGAAATCGAAATCGGGGAGAAGATTGGGAGTGGAGGGTGAGTTGTAAGGCGCGCGTGTGTGCGTGTTGTGTGTGTGTGTGTGTTGTTTGTGTGTTTTGTGTGTGTGTGTGTGTGTTTTGTGTGTGTGTGTGTGTGTGTTGTGTGTGTGTGTGTGTGTGTGTGTGTGTGTGCGTGTGCGTGTGCACGTGCGTGTGTGCGTGTGCGTGTGCGTGTGTGCGTGTGCGTGTGCACCTGCGTGTGTGCGTGTGTGCGTGTGTGTGTGTGTGTGTTACGTACGTGTGTGTGTGTGTGTGCGTGTGCGTGTGCGTGTGCACGTGCGTGTGTGCGTGTGCACGTGCGTGTGTGCGTGTGTGTGCGTGTGTGTGTGTGTGTTACGTACGTAGTGTGTGTGTGTACGCGTGCGTGCGCGCGCCTGTGTGACAGTGTTTGTGCGTGCGTGCGTGCGTTGTGTGCGTGTGTGTGTCTGAGCATTTACGCGTACCCATCGCAGTTTCGGGAGTGTCTACAAGGCCACGTGGCGCGGCACGCTAGTCGCCGTGAAGCGCATCAATCTTCCCGAAGTAACGGGCGAAACGTCCGTGAAGGACACAAAGGCCCAGGTGCCCAACTACGTCAAGTGAGTGCAGCCTATCACATTCCTTCCTTTCTTCGTCTCCCATCCATATTTGCACGCACACACGCGTGCGGGTTAGGTGGAGTTGGGGTTAGGGTTGAGGCGGTCACACACACACACACACACACACGCCCGCATGCACGCGCACACGCGCTCACGCACACGCACACGCGCTCACGCACCTGCACGCGCACACGCGCTCACGCACATGCACGCGCTCACGCACACGCACACACGCGCGCGCGGGCGCATTCGATTTTGACGGCCGCCATTCCGTCGCAGGACAATACGCTCTCTGAACAAGACGGTGCATAAGTCGGTCGCGTGGGGCACGCAGATGCAGGGGGCAACCAGCCGCGAGAGCAAGAAGGCGTTGCAGGACAAGTTGAAAGAGTTCTACGGGGAGGTCGACGTCATGTGCAGTCTCAGACATCCGAACGTCCTTCTGTTCCTCGGCTACATCGAGCGTGAGTAAGCTGCGATGTGATGCCAACTATGCAATGGCTACGGGCATGTGAGAGTGGCCGATGTCAATTGGCATGTTCTTTGGTCGCAAATAACCTGGTAGTATTGCTGCACTACACACAGTGTGCGTCGTTCTGCGTGTTAACCCATTGGTACGCACGCAGCGCCCTATCTGGCGATCGTCACCGAGTTCATGTCGAACGGATCGGTGTTCGACATACTCTGCGGCAGTAACGCCCTCGCGGTCCCCTGGGACAAGCGCCTTCAGATGGCCTGCGATGCTGCAAAGTGAGTGCTTATGGGCGAGCGCGTGACGTGTGAGTGCGTGCGCGCGCACGTCGGCTGTGCGAGAGTTTGCTGGAGTGTGTGTGCGGATGCATGTGTGGTTAGGGTTAGGTAGGGTAGGGGATAGGGTTGGGGAATCATATTGCCGGTGTCGGTCGTATGGCCCAATTCCAGCGGATGACTGACTGTTCGATGCATTCTTGAACCAGGGGCCTTGCCTACCTCCACCAGAACAATCCCGTCATTTACCACTGCGATCTCAAGGTTCGTATTGGAAGCCGTCTGGTGCCTGCGGTTGCGTGTGACGGCATACGCGTGCCCTGTCAGTGCGCGCGTGTGTGCGTGTCTGTGAGCGAGAGTGTTTGTGCATGTCTGTTTCGTGTACATGTGCATGTATGTGCGTGCTTGCGTGTCAGCGTGTGCGTGCATGAGCCGTGTCGTCCCGTTCATATCTCCGCATAGCCTCCATATGCTGTTTGCTAATGTCGGCGTGTGCCCCGCAGAGCGCGAACCTGCTTGTGGACGCTCACTGGGTGGTCAAGCTTGCCGATTTCGGCCTCACGCGCCTCTCCAACATGGAGGACGACGGCATGATCGTCGGCTCGTTCCTCTGGATGGCGCCCGAGTGCATCCGGGGCATCAGTACTGCCAATGCGATGAGCGACGTGGTGCGTTAGTCCCCCCAAGCACCCCAACCCCACTGCACCTCCAAATCCGCTCTCTTTGCTTCTCTGTGCAGTCGCACGCTTTGTGCCCATTTGCCCCTCCTCCTTCCCTCGCTCGCTCTCCCTCCCTCCCTCTCTTACCCAAATGCTCAATCCCCGCGCCGTCCACTCCGACCCGCGCAGTTCTCCTTCGGTATGGTCATGTACGAGATCCTTGCGTGCACTCTCCCCTACGAAGACGAGCTACAGCAGATCGGCATGGACGCCCTCCTCGAGCGCATTGTCCAGACGGAGTTTCGCCCTCCGATCCCCCGAGGGTCCGACGCGGCATACGTCCGCCTCATGCAGCAGTGCTGGCACACGACGCCCATCGCGCGCCCGTGCGCGGCCGACGTCGTTGCCGAAATCGAAACTCTCCTCTCCCTCCAATCGCACGCCGTCGATCCCAGCCGGCCCTCGTACCTGTCCCAGAGCTCCGTCCGCAACTTTGGGAGCCTGTCGATGCCCGCGATTGCGCCGCAGGGTGCCGTGATGCAGGGTTGGCTCATGGTCGAGGGTGACACGGAGATGTCGTTTGTGCGCCGGTTCGTCACGTGCCAGCCCGATGCGCTGTCCGTGTACGAGGATGAGCCCACGAACGGCGCCAGCGCGGAGCGCGTGTACGCAATTTCGTCGATCGACTTCGTCGCTCCTTTCCACCGCACCTACTCGAAGCGCCACCGGAGCTGCTTCGTGGTCGGTCTCACGAGCGGCGCACAGCTGTGCTTCGTGGCGGACGGCCGCAATTCGCAGTACAATTGGGTGTCGACCATCGAGGGCTTTGCGAACCCCGCGCGCCGCCAGAGCATCCTCGGGAACGGTAACGGCGCGGCGCAGTGAACGCGTCCACCACTCGTGCGATCGAGTCTCGGGCGGTATCATCCAGTGACCTGTCGGAAATCGGTCGTTTTCTTTTTTTTGCGCCGTCTCTTCTCCTCGCTTTGCGTTTCTTGTTGCGCGCGCGTTACATAATACACCTCGCGTAAGCTGCGTGCTGTGTGTGCTGTGCTTCAGTGGGCATGTGTTACAGTTGCTATCTAAACGGATAACGTCGCAAAAAAATAATACCCCTTTTATTGCTTCACGTGACCAGGTGTGGAATGACGCGTGCCATGGCATGTCCTGCGGGCGTCATCGTGGCGGGGCAGTTGCGCGCACACAGCACCCTGACGCCACTCAGCACAGTGACGTCAGACACGAGAGGGCAGTTTGAAATGTCGAGCGTGTGCACGCGTGCGAGGGACGACACGTCCGCCACCTTCTCGCAGTACGACAGGTTGAGATTGTGCACGTGACCAAGGGCGGAGACGTCCACCACCGCCGTGCTTGCGAGCGACAGCGTGTGCACGCCGCCAAGCGCCGCCACGTCCACCACCCCACACCGCCGCAAGTTGAGCGTGTGGACGCGGCCGAGTGCGCTCACGTCCGTCACCAGCCGCAGTCCCTCGAGACTGAGCGTGTGCGCATTCCCCAATGCCGAGACATCGCGGACTTTCACGCAGCCGTCCAATGTTAGCGTGCGGACGCCCACAAGCAACGAGACGTCCTCCACGCCCTCGCAGCCGTCCAGACGAAGGGCACCCACCTGCCCGAGCGACCGCACATCGCGCACGAGAGCACAGCCGCGCAGGTCCAAGTCGCGCACAGCGCCAAGCGCCCAGACGTCCGCAACACGCGTGCGCGCCAACTTAAGGGTGTGCACGCCACCGAGCGAGGAAACGTCCGCGACGCCCGTCGATTCGAGGTTGAGGCTGTGCACTCGCCCGAAGCGAGGCGCGTCCTCTGGCGGAAAGACGCACTGTGAGAGGTTGAGCGTGTGGTTGCCGCCGAGCATCGCGGTGCCAAGCACGTCGCCGTTCTCGCTGAGGTCCAGCGTGTGCACGCGACCGAGCGCGGACACGTCAGGCACTCGACAGCCGGCGAGGACGAGCACGTGCACGCGACCCAACCGCGACACGTCACGCACCCTGTCGCACCGGCGCAGGATCAGCGTGTGGACGTTGCCTCCCTCCGAGACATCCACGAGCGAGCGCGAGTGGGAGAGGTCGAGACTGCGCACGCTCCGCAAGCACGCGGGGATCGCCGTCAGCTCGGAATGCAGGAGGCTCACGTGGCGCACACCCGCCAGGGCCGACAACTGTGGCACAGAGACGCGGCACACATCGAGCGCGACCTTCCTCGCTCGAGACGCCGACGACAAATTCGCACACGCCGTCAGGTCGGCGTCGCGTAGGTACAGCTCCTCAAGCCTACGAAAGGCGGGAAATGCATGCACGCGCTGCATCGCGCCCTTCATCCGGCAGTTGGCTCGGAGCACGCGCACGTTTACGAGCACACCCCACGCCGCATAGTCCATGTTCGTAACCTCGACCCGATCGACCGACGCGAGGGGCGTGAGGTCGCAGGGCTCGTGAACGCCGTGAAAGTAGAGGGCAGCGGCCTCCGCGAGCGCCCCGATCGACGGCGTCTGTCCGGACGCGACGAGTCCGCGCACTTCTCGCACGCCTCGAAGGGGCGCGAGGTCGCCCATGGTGCGTCGGCCATCGCAAAAGGCAACGCCGTGCACACCGCGCACGGCGTCGGGCGGGTCTTCGCCGGCGGCAAACCCGGAAATCACGAGGCGGTCGAGGGGGATGTGCTGCGCAACGGACGCGCGAAAGGTGGGGTTCTCAATGAACATGCGCTCGTGGAGCGGCCAGAGGTGGTACAGGCGCGCGTGTCGGACGCGGGCCAGAAGCGATCGGCTGCCCGCGTGCGCAAGTGCGCGGAGGTCCCTGTTGGCAAGATGACCGAGTATCACGTCCAACACGCGAGGGGGAAGCGCATCGAAGGCACGAGGCGAGTCCGCCATTGTCG
Source organism: Pigoraptor vietnamica (assembly GCA_943704525.1). Lineage (NCBI taxonomy): Eukaryota > Filasterea > Ministeriida > Capsasporidae > Pigoraptor > Pigoraptor vietnamica. The sequence continues at coordinate 2,681 of CALSCQ010002261.1, read as the reverse complement.
CCAGGGGGAGGGGAGAGAGGTGACCGTTAGAAAGCGCGAAGGATTACGTACCAACCAGGGGCACTATTGACTGTTACCCCCTCCACCATGTTATCATCACGTGACCTCAGACATCTCGGATGTTACGTCACAGGTGCGCAAAGTAATGACACGTTCTAGAATTACTAACGTCTGTATTTACAAATCCATCACATTGAATTAAATAAGTACTGTGTAAGTGCAAATATGAATGTTATTAGTGTTAACTTCGAATGTATGAGAAATCTTGTGTTTTAGTCTTACACGTAGTATGGTCATGTGCGCCCCAGTGGACAACGGCCGCTCGCACCCCACACACACGCACACACACGCACACACACGCACACACACGCACACACACGCACACATACGCACACACACGCACACGACTCACTCGCACAAGGTGAAGTGCGAGAGGCACCGTGCACGCTTCGTAAGAGTTCGTGATCTGCCCCGGTGTTCATTGTCGTGCTCGATTGTTTTATTTCAGACTCCCTCTCGTTTACCGGGTCGGCGGTTTTCACACAGTTGCGGGGATGCACGCAGCCATGCCGCTCAACAAGCGCAGCTCGTACCTTCCGGACCGCCGCTCGCCGTCGACGGACAAGATGGCGCTCATGTTCTCTGTGCACGAGAAGGTCGGCGCGCTTCAGGAGATTCTTCACTTCTTCAAGGTCTGTTTGGCGGCGGTACGAGGTGTGTCTTCCCATGTTCATCGCTTACTTTTGGCATGCGCAGGAGCACAATTTGTCCCTCGCACACATCGAGTCTCGGCCGTCGAAGCGCTCGCCGGACGAGTACGACTTTTACGTCGAGATCCCCTGTATGTTGCGTTGTGCATTTGTGTGTGTGTGCGTGTCCGTCACCGCGCAGAGTGTGGGAGGGAGTGATTCGTCGACTCACTGTGACTTCTGCGCAGCGACCGTGTCGAAGGACAAGCTCAGCGACGTGCTCTCGACGCTTGCTGCGCACGCGACGAATGTGCGCGCGCTCGACGAGGATTCGAAGACAGACAATACGCCGTGGTTCCCCCGCAAGATCGTGGACCTTGACCTCTACGCCTCGCGGGTGCGTGAGCTTTCTTTGGAAATGAGCGAGACCTTGCAGTGCAATGAGAAGATGCCTGCTGCTCTTCATTTCGCTTTCAGAATGTGTTTTGACACTGAGGCTGACGAGGAGGATCGCCGTGCGACACACTTTTTTGGACTACTTGCTCTCCTTCGTATTGCTTACCCTTCCTCACACTCTCCTACCCCCCATCCTTCCCCAACACACACGCACGCACACACACACACACACACACACACACACACATCACGCACACAACACTTCCACACTTAGATCCTCGGCTACGGCGCTGAGCTCGAGGCAGACCACCCCGGCTTCCACGACGCCGATTACCGCAAGCGCCGCGAGATCATCGCCGACCACGCCATCAAGTACCGCCACGGCCAGCCGCTGCCCCGGATCGAATACACCCCGGAGGAGGTCCAGGCATGGGGCCTCGTGTTTAACGAGCTGATCCGGCTGTACCCGACGCACGCGTGCCGCGAACACAACCGCGTGTTTCCCCTCCTCATCGATAACTGCGGCTATCGCCCCAACAACATCCCGCAGCTCGAGGACGTCTCTCGGTTCCTTCACGACTGCACGGGGTTCCGCCTGCGCCCGGTCGCCGGCCTGCTCTCGTCGCGCGACTTTTTGAACGGCCTCGCCTTCCGCGTGTTCCACTCGACGCAGTACATTCGCCACCACTCAAAGCCCCTCTACACGCCCGAGCCGGACGTCTGCCACGAGCTGCTCGGTCACGTGCCGCTGTTTGCGGACCCCGCGTTTGCCGACTTCTCGCAGGAAATTGGCATTGCGTCGCTCGGCGCTTCGGACGAGGACATTGAGCACCTCGCCACGTGCTACTGGTTCACGATCGAGTTTGGCCTGTGCCGGCAGGACGGTCACGTGAAGGCGTACGGTGCGGGCCTCTTGTCGTCGTTTGGGGAGCTCCAGTACTGCCTCACGGACAAGCCCGAGCTGCGCCCGTTTGACCCCGCGAAGGCTGCGCTCCAAAAGTACCCGATCACCGAGTATCAGCCCGTTTACTTTGTCGCGGAGAGCTTTGAGGACGCCAAGGAGAAGATGCGGTGCGTCCCGTTTGCTGTTGCTTGCAGACCGGCAAACCTGCCCGCTGCTCCCTGTTCCCTTACGTATATTCTTTTTTAAATTGTCGTGAGAGAGTGCGCGTGCTGTGTGTGCGCCTGTGTGGGGGCCTGTGTGGGGGCCTGTGTGACGGCCTGCAAAACAGCGAGTGCGAGTGAGAGAGAGCGTCAAAGGTACCGGCACTCATGTCCCCTCTCCCTTTTTGCCCCTCGCAGGTCGTACGCGCGGCAGCTGAAGAAGCCGTTCACGCTGCGCTACAACCCTTTCACTGAGTCTGTCGAAGTCCTCGACAACTGCGGCCAGATCACCCGCCTCGCCCACATTGTGCAATCTGAGATGCAGACGCTCGTCGACGCCCTCTCCCGCCTCGACAACTAAGGAGTTCGATTCTCGCGACTGTCCCGATACGGGCTTCCCCCTTTTTCAACCCAATTCTTTAGATATACTTTGTTGGACATTCCTGTATTTCAGCATCTTAAAATACTTCAAAACACAGCAAAATAAATGGT
>CALSCQ010002260.1:2500-30427 GCA_943704525.1 Pigoraptor vietnamica | reverse complement strand
AAACACACACACACACACACACACACACACACACACACACACACACACACACACACACACACACACGCGCGCGCACACACACACACACACACACACACACACACACACACACACACACACACACACACACACACACACACACACACACACACACACACACACACAAAACTATGACACGCAACCATGCGCGCGTGCGGTCTTCTCCCTCCCCCCAACACAGTAACCGCCCCATGCCGTGACACATACACGCGCGCGCGCGCGCGGCCTACCTTCGTCGCCCTGCTTGATGACCTCCTCGCCCGCCTTCACGCGCCGCTCGAACATGGCGTCAAAAATGCCGCGGCGCTGGTCCGGCTCCAGGTTCCGGAAGAGCAGGTTACCGCTGCACGCAGCCGCAATGCGCATCATGGCCTCATCACTCTTGGGAATGACGACCTTGGTGAAGGGCTCCGTGGCCTCGTTGGGGCGGAGGGACTCGGCGCTGACGGACCCCCGGCGGCGCGGGTTGTAGCCCACCTCCTGTCGCACGCAGCACCAAAGCGAATGTGAGTAGCGGTGTTGGCGTGCGTGGGATGTGAGAAGATGCGTAAATTCGGTCGGAGGGAAAGGGGAAATGGGCAGCATAACAGCGAGACATTGCACGCGGAGTAACACGAGGCACGAACAGCACCTCGACGGCAAGCTGCTGTATGGTCTTGGGCTTCGGCTTGTCGGCGAAGCGCGGCCCGTTGAGATTTGGCATGGGCTGCGCACGCGCAAGTGCGGCACCAAAGTCAGGCGTGCTGCGTGTAGCCTCACACCGCGAAATGTGCGATGTGCGCACATGCACAACACACGCATCGGCACGCGCGCAGATACATACACACAGAAACACCGCACTTACTCAAGTCAAACGCAGCCAGAGTTACTGAGCGCTAAACTTTGTTGTTGTTTTTTTCATACAGAGACAGTGCGACGGGCTCCGGGCAGTAAGTCACCACTCGACCCACCTTCGCCTCCTGCGAAGCGGGTGCAGGCTTCTGCTGTGCATCTTTCGGCTGCTGTGGCGGCGCATCTTTCTTGGCATCCTTCTCAGCCGGGGCGACCTTCTTCGCAGCGTCGGCGTATGACGCGCCGCCGGGAGGAGGGAACGAGGGGCGCTTCTTGGGCGCGGAGAGGACGTAAAACGCAAGGCCCGCGACAAGGGCGGCGGCCGCTGCGCCCACAAGCAGCTTCGAAAAGCCGGCCATCTTGCGTATCGCGATCCGATGTGTTGTGTGTGGGTGAGTCACTCACATGTGCCAGGCAATTGTAGGCGGGCAATCAGCCCACACACGCACGCACTCACAAACACACAGGCGCACACACAGGCACACCAGGCACACGCAGAGTGGCAGGGGAGTTGCTACGTAAGAGCGTTCGAATGTTCAACAAGACTGAGGTTCAACGGGGTGTCGGCGAGATGAACTTGCGTGCCGTTGTTTCCACACTGCGTTTTCCGATTATACTGCAATTGGGTTGCATTTGTCCTTCTCGTCCGATGAACCGTAACGATTTCCGATCAGCTGGCTGTTGAAGACGCAGAGCAATGGCACTGTCGCTGCTTTGAGTTGCGCGAGAATGCTGCGGACAGCGCTGTCCCGCGTTGTGGCGCGAACGTGTATAGCCACACCGCCAGTTGCGCCGGGTCCTTCGTTGACAGCCTCTTTTCTTGTGCGTGCACGCTCTCACTCGCACGCGCACACGCACACGCACGCACATGCGTCAGCACAGCCAGTCCTGAAGGACAGGAAGGCGATCGAGGCGCACATTCGCAGCCTGCGAGATGCGAGCTCCAACTGCGGCGAGGTCATTCTCTCGCGCGTGGGGATGCGCCTGCACACCGCGCGCAGCCACCCCATACGGCTTATAAAGACGCTCATCGCCGACCACTTTGCGTCTCCGCGGGGACTGGATCCCCTCAAGGGAGGCGCGAATGCGGCGTCGTGTCCGCCGTTCGTGCTTCACGAGGACCTTCTTCCCGTCGTCACCGTCGACGACAACTTTGACGCCCTGCTCATCCCAAAGGTAGCGTGTGTGACGTCATCATGTGCTGGATAGCCCAAGGGGGTCCTGGACCCTGTGTGTGTTTTGTTTGTGCAGGGGGTCGCCGTGTGTGGGTGCGCATGTGCGTTGAATGAGCGTGTTTTATACGCAGTGGGTGCGGGGATGCATGTGTCGGGTACTGCCAGTTGGCTCGCCGGGCCCATGCAGTGTAGTCGCAGCTTCTTCATTCACTCACCGCCTCCCACAGGACCACGTCTCTCGCAGTAAAAACGACACGTACTATCTTTCCGACACGCACGTGCTGCGGACGCACACGAGCGCGCACCAGAACCACTTCATCAAGCGCGGTGAGATGGCCTTTCTGGCTGTGGGTGACTGCTTTCGGAGGGACGAGGTCGACCGCTCGCACTATCCGGTGCGTGGGGGTCTCTGTCGATGGCCTTTGGCTTTCCTTGTCTTTCTTCTTCTCCAATATATTTTCCCCGTCGTTTTTCTCTCTCGCACGGACTGTTGCCTTTCGTAGTCCCGCAATGCAGTGCGCTCACACACACGTCACGTGCCGTCGCCCAGGTGTTCCATCAGATGGAGGGCGTGCGCATTTTTACGAAGGAGGAAGTGGCGGCGTCGGGAATGGAACCCACGGACTACGCATTCGCCCACCTGAAGGCGACTTTAGAGGTGCGGTCGCGTGACGTGACCTCCGCCATGTGTGTTTATTGTGTACCTTGTCGAAGGCTCGCAGACTTTAACCGTCGCTGACGCCTGCACACCCGCACGCGCGCCATCTGTCGCCTGCAGGGCCTTGCGCGACATCTCTTTGGGGACGTACCCATGCGGTTTGTGGATGCGTACTTTCCGTTTACCAACCCATCCGCTGAACTGGAGATCTTCTACAACAACGACTGGCTGGAGGTGAGGCTGCGTTGTGAGCGTAGACACACGTAATTTTACGTCTGTCTGGCATTTGCAGCGTTCTTTCCGTTCATTTTCGTTGTGTGCACTTTGGTAGGTAACCGATTCCCTCTCCCCCTTTCTCTCTCGTCCGCGCGTGCGTTCGCAGGTGCTCGGGAGTGGCGTGATCCACCCGCAAATCATGACCAACTGCGGGCGGGGCGACCAGGTCGGCTGGGCGTTTGGGCTGGGCCTCGAGCGACTGGCGATGGTGCTGTACGAAATACCCGACATTCGCCTCTTTTGGACGGACGACGAGCGCTTCATCTCGCAGTTTGAGTGTGGCCTGAAGGACCCCCGCACGCCCCGCTTCAAGCCGTACTCGTCTTATCCGCCGGTCAAGAAGGACATCAGCTTTTGGACGACGCCGAAGTTCAGGTGGGATTGTGGAGGCATTCTTCGTTAAAATTCAGGATGTGTGTCTGTCTTGTTGGGCGTCGTCTACTTTGCCTCTTTTCTCTTGCACGCCCCGACATTTCTCATACAACGATTACAATGCTAATCTCTACGCGTCGCTGTCGCAGCGAGAACGATATGTGCGAGCTTGTGCGCGAAACCGCGGGAGACCTTGTCGAAACGGTGACCAAAATCGACGAGTTTTCGCTGAAGGAGCGCGTGAGCTTCTGTTACCGCATTACGTTCCGATCGATGGACCGAAACCTTACGAACGCGGAAATCAACACGCTCGTCGACCGCATTCGCGAGGCCCTGACACAGCGCTTTGGCGTGACGCTGCGGTGACGTGTCAGCCGCAGTCAGGTGTTGAGTTGCAGTGCCGCCGGGCCCGCGCGGTCAAATGCAATCAAGCTAATGGCGCCCAGTGCCCACAGTACCGGTGAAGCCCTGGCTGGCACACCGCCCTCTGTCGATGCATGCTGCGCAATACATTTCGACGGAACGAAATTGTGAAATTGTTCAGAATTCAGCTTCCGGGCACGGCAGGCCATAGCCAGTCTGCCAACACGGTTCCCATATTGGCATGGAGTAACAAGGAAGCACGTGATCGGCGCGGGAAAAAAATATAAATCTGGCGGGAATCCTACCATGAGTGACACAAAGTTGCGAACTTGACGGTGGTAGCCCGCAGACGCAGTAGCAAAGCAAGGCACAGCACGCCTTTGAAGAGGGAGGGAGGCTGTTGTGACGTCGACGTCGTTTCTCTTTCTCTCCCGTCCCTTTGTGCGTGTGTGGGGATGGAGGCGGGTGCGGGGAGTGGCCGGCCCCGCGTGCCCGGTTTGGTCGAGTGGGCGCGAAAGCAGCGGCGGCTTGTGGAAGAGGAGCGCAAGCGCGCGCAGTCCAAGACAATTGCGGTGCGGTGGCGCTCTTTAAGCGCGTGCGGCGGGTGCATTTCGCGTGGGGTCCTGTTGCCGATTGGCACTTTGTGTTTTTTTTTTTTTTGACAGACGTGTGTAATTTTAGTCGCTCTCTCTTTTCTCTTTCTCTTTTCTTTTTTCTGCACTTTCGCTATTTTTCATTCAACGTCTTTGCGCTCGCAGGACGTGTTCGCCGCCAATCGCGAGCTGATTGAGGCGCGCGTGCGTGTGCCGCGTCGGCTCGTCGGCGACAAGGCCTTCCCACCGGGCGAGCGGCACTTTTGGGTGGGGGACGTTTTTACGGTGTGCGCGGCATGCTATTTGCTGTGCAGATGCAGGCGCCCTTGTCTCCGCTCTGTACGCGCACGCTGTGCTAGCCTCTGCGTTAATTTGGTCGGTTTTCTTTTTTAAGGCGTTCTGCCGTGCTTTTTGTAGCCGAGCCATCAAAACATTATTGTTCGCGTGCCGTGTTCTCAGTGCAATATTGCGCATTCAACCACACGCACACGTGCGCACATAATGCATTTTTCCGTTTTCCCCCTCTCTGGTTCCCCTTGCGTACACGTTTTCGTGCGGAACCCTAACCCCCACCCATGTCTGCGCAGCCGAAGCGCAATCTGCAGGCGCACTTTGACGAGGCCGTGAATGGCGCGCAAACGGCGGCGGTGATTTCCATTCCTGCCGTGGCGCAGATTCCGCGTTACTCGATGTGGGTGCCCATCCCCAAGAACGTCCTGGTGGGTGCCGTGTGGCGTCAGTGTGCGCGCGCACGGCATGTGTGATGTTTGTGTGTGTCAAGGGCTTTTGTGCGTTTTCAGCTGTGACCATGCATGCATGTTAATAGCGCGCGTGTGTGTGTTGGTGCGTGCTTGTGCTCGTCAGAGTGCATCTGTCAGCCGCGTGCATGAGCTGCCACTACGATGCTACTCAACTGTAGCTCCAATACGGACACGTGGCTTGCAGGTGGAAGATGAGACGGTGCTCACGCACATTCCCTATCTCGGCGACGATAACGAGAAGAACTCTGAGTTTTTCATGGAGCTCCAGAGCACATACGAGAAGGCCATCGACGAACTGGCCGCGGAAAAGGGTGCGTGCAGACAGCGGGTGCTATTCTATGTGTTTGCTTTGTCCGGCTGTCCGTATTAGATGGAGTTTGAGTGATGTGCCATCGCCGCTTGCGCGCGTCTTGTTGGAACCTTTCCGTTGCTTCATCGATCTGAGTGATAATCGAATGCGTGCGTGTTTGGGTGCGGTGTCGTGCAGAGGACGAGGGAGTGAACGATGAGATTGCGCGCATCGTTGCCGCGTTCGATGCGTCGGAGTGGCCGGGAAAGGGCGTCGACCGCAGCGAACTCTTTGAAGAGCTGGCGTTGCTCTACGACATTGACGAGGCGGAAGTGGTCAAGGAGCGGTGGGCATTAATTTGATTTGCTTGCTGTGTTTCCGTGTTTGTTTTTTCTTTTCGTTTTTTCTCAATTGTTCGTTTCTCACTTTGTGTGTGGTTTTATTTCTTTTTCGCTCTCCTTTCTCTCTCTTTTTCTTTTTATTGGAGCCCATTTCGCTGGTTTTGACGCAACGCCAACTTGAGCCGCCTGTGTTTGCGGAGTCAGCCTTAGAATTTACTCTAGCAAACAACTCACCCAATGCTTGCGTCGTGTGTCAGATTCGAGAACACTGCGCAGCCGACGGAAGTCGTGGACGCCTTCTTCTGCGCCAACGTGGACGGGTGAGTGGCGCCACCGTAGCGCAGAGATGCACGGCACTCCTTAGAACCTCAACAGTCGTGCCTATAAGACTCCCCTCTCCCCGTCCAACGCACACACATTCTTCGATTCCGCTCGCCTTTTTCTCAGTTGAAATTTCTCGTTATCTCCCACATGAATCCACTGTCCGCTTCAACGCTTTTCGCTTATCGCCCATGCCCTACCTTCAGCGACGACCCCGCCATCAAGCCCGAGAACATGATGGACTCGTTCAACACGCTCTTCTGTCGGCGCTGTTACATGTACGACTGCCGATATCACGGTGCGTGTGCGTGCAAATTGCACAGAGTGGCCTGCTGTGGGTGTGGGCTATCCTCGTGAGGACTAATAACGTTTCGTGGCTCGTGTAATACTTTGTTTTTCCTTCTGCGACCGCATCCCAATGGTCTAACTCCCAACCTCGACTGCATTCAGACGTGCGCCCTCGTCCGCCCACCACGCGCCCGAAGCCAAACCCGCCGCAGGGACCCAAAACGCCGTGCGGTCCCACGTGCCACGCGGCGCCGCAGACCGCCCCAACGGACGACCATTCGTCGCGACGCTCTCCGCGCCGTGCAGCAAAATCCCCAACAAAGACCGAGACGGCCTCCGAGTCGCAGCAGAGCACGCAGTCGGACGCAGCGGCGCCGTCGGCCGTGTGGACGCCAGTGGAGGACGCGATGTTCGCAAAGGGGCTTTCACTGCTCGGCGCCAATTACTGCGCCGTGGCGGGTTATGTCGGGACAAAGACGTGCGCAGAGGTGTGTGTGATCCACTTGTGTTGTCTTTTGTGGATCATTGGGTTGCTGTTCTTCCGGCTGTATTCGCTGCACTATATGGGTTATCATGAACACTCCATTTTCTCGCTTGACTGAAATTCATTGTGCTTCTCACTGTCGCTGTCTCAACGTCGTCGCGTTGTTTCGCAGGTCGCCACGCGCGCCGCAACCCTCGCCGACGCACCTGCGGTTGATGCGGATGGCTCTGACGACGCCGACGGAAAGGCAAAGCGGCGCAAGCAGAAGGCGTACGCAGGGTGGCAGCGCGTGGGACGGCGGCGCCCGGGTGCGTGGTCACGTGCGCGCGCTCTCGCCGTGGTTGCTGTGCACACCTTTTGTTCTCACGAGCCCATTGAGATTAATTCCATTTGGCACTCATTTCTCCCTTCCTTTATTTGCCTCCCCTCTCTTCTTCTCTGGGACGTACATTGATTAGTCGCATACGTTGGTCCCTATGCGCAGCCACCGACCCGAACGAGGTCAGGGACTACGCCCCCTGCTTTCATCCGGGGCAGCCTTGCGAGGAGGCCTATTGCACGTGCCTGCAGACGCACCAGTTTTGCCAGAAGTACTGCGGCTGTACGAGCGACTGTGGGTGTGCGATGGGCGCGAGCATCCGCTGAATAGTGCATGCATGTGTGTGTGTGTGTGTGTGTGTGTGTGTGTGTGTGTGTGTGTGTGTGTGTGTGTGTGTGTGTGTGTGTGTGTGTGTTTTTACTGCAACAGAGTTGTTTATTAATACGCTCCAACACACAGGCAAACACCAATTCGGCGGCTGCCGCTGCCGTGCGTCCTGCGACACGCGCGCGTGCCCGTGCTTTGCCGCCCAGCGAGAATGCGATCCGGACGTCTGCGGGACATGTGGCGCCAGTGGGTGTCGTCTACTTGTCTGTGTTTTGCCAGTGGAAAGAAATCGTGCATGTCGCATGTAATGCCATCGATCCTCGCAACGCCTGCGCTGTGTCTCACGCGCCTTTCTGCGCGGTCATCTCTGTCACAGCGAGCGCAGTGCTCGGCTGCGGCCAGGACCACAGCGCGGACCATGCGAAGCGCAGCGACGGACAGTGCAGCAACGTCGGACTTCAGCTGGGCCGCAGGAAGGTGTGCCACCTGGGCGGTCTGTCACGTGCGCGTCACGTGCCATGTCGCGGCTTTGCCTAAGCACTGCATGCCGCAGCACCTTCTCCTTGCGCCGTCGGAGGTCGCCGGGTGGGGCATTTTCACGAAGGACGCCGTCCAGAAGAACCAGCTCATCAGCGAATACCGTGGCGAGGTGCGTCACGTGCTGCGCTGCGCGGCACGCCTTTCCGTCTTTTTGTTTTGTGTGTGTGTGTGTGTGTGTGTGTGTGTGTGTTTTGCCAGTTGCGAGTCATAGAATGCATGACTGCTGTGTGCTGTGCGCTTACAGCTGTCACTCTCTTTCTGACGCTGTTTCAACATGCGCAGCTCGTCTCACAGGAAGAGGCGAATCGGCGCGGTGTTGTGTATGACCAGTACAAGTCCAGCTTCCTCTTTAACCTTAACTCGGGTGTGTACGTGTGCACTCCTCTCTGACCTCTTGCGTTGTCCTGACTACGTTCCTGCGTGTGCCCTCCTCTCTGACCTCTTGCCTTGTGTCCGGACTGTGTTCCTTCGCGTGCACTCCTCTGGCCATTGCTCGTCTGCCATGTGTCTGGACGGCGTTTCCTGCGTATTTAAACTTTGCTTTCGGCTCAGACTATGTCGTCGATGCCACGCGCAAGGGCAACAAAATTCGCTTTGCGAATCACTCCCTCAATCCGAACTGCGAGGCGCGCGGTAAGAATGTGCACATACGCGCGTAGATAAGCCGCTAGCGCGCGCGCACGCACACACACACGCACACACACACACACACATACACACACATACACACACACACACGCACGCACGCACAGACACACACACACACATACACGTACACACACGCACACACACACATACACGCATACACACACACACACACGCACGCACGCACACACACACACATACATACATAGAAAAGGCATGCACAATCGCCAGATGTGTGCTGTAGGGATGCGCACTTGCACTGTCTCACCTCATGCCACTTCTCGTCTTCTTCCGCTAATCGTCGTCCTTGTTTGTCGGTCGCAGTGATGATGGTGAACGGCGATTACCGCATTGGGATTTATGCGCGCACAAAAGAAATTCCGGCGGGCGCAGAGCTCTTCTTCGATTACAGGTGTGGTTGTGTAACTTTTAACGTCCATGCGTAGCCCTCCAACCTTCTCGCACGCACACATGCGCGCGCCAGCACACGCACGCACGCACGCGCACGCGGCATTTTGGAGTTCATCTTTGCACAGTACTCGATTTGAGCGACAGTCACAGCAAGAGGGATCGCTCGCATCCCATAATGTTGTCTCAGTCTGTCTGACGTATGTGGCTGCGATTGCAGTTACAAGCAAACGGACATCATCAAATTCGTCAACCGTGAGCGAAAACAGCGCGGGAGAAAGGCGAAGGGCGAGAAGTGGGTTTGTGTTGCAGCGCTGCTCTTGGCGGTGCCCATTGTTTGTGCACTGCGTTTGCATTTGCCGCTCGAAGAGGTGTGTGGCCCACATGCGTAGGGTGCTCAGAATGGCTCCTCTGCTCTCCGCCTGGACGTATTTGGTCTCACTTGGCGTTGCCTTACAGGGATGATGCCCCAGAGGGGATGCCGCGCAAGAAGCTCTGCATGTGACCACGTTCAAGGTCAAACAGAGTCTACGCCTAACCCTGTTTAAAGGCGTGCAGACATTTCTGTTCCGGGTAATTTAAACCGGCAGAACACAATTCGAGGCGCGCTTTTAAGCCTCGCCAGCGCCAGTGTTGAAACATTGCAAGTGTTAGTGAAAGACCGGCCTTAGCACGGGAGTGGACGTGTTTACAGCGAAAACATGGCCAACACGACACCCAATTGAGCAAAACAGACACGTGAGATAGAAGATAGACCACATTGCTACCCGACGGAAGGGCATGTATTGAAACGCGCGGAGCAATGACACGCGGCACGCGAAACGCGAAGAAATTCGAATGTGAGGGTGAGGCAAAGTCGAAACATTAAAACAAGGCAAAGCAACGAAACGCAGCGACCGCTCGTCCCTAAAACGCGTCACCGCCGCGAAAAGACGCCACGCGCGAGCGCAGCAAATCGAGGCCCGCGTGCCTTGCGGCGGAGACATTCGCTTCGAGTGGCACACGCACCACCATGTGCGCAATCGCAAACCCAATCGACGTCGTCGCAGCGGCCTTGCATATGTTGACGATCGCCGGCGCATTTCCGCGGCATTCGAAGGGCGTGTCGAACGATGTCAGGACAAAGGCGAACGACGACCAGAACACCGTCCACAGCGACAGCTTGGCGTCCTCCCAAAAGTGGCGGCGATCTTCGGGCGCGAGTGAGCGCACGCCGCACTGCAGCAAACCGCGAACGACAAGGCGGCCAAAGGTGAACGCGGCGAGAAAAGCCGTGCCGCAGATAAGTCCCGTCATGAGACCCGTCGTGTAAAAGCCGTCGCTGTAGAAGCGATTGACAGCCGGCTGCAACAAAAGGGGAGGAGAAGGAGAGAGAAATGTCAGTCGAAACACTGCGCCACGGCAGACAAGCGCGCGGGGTACACAAACACACACACACACACGCACACACACACACACACACACACACATACACACACACACACACGCGGGCGCGCACGCACACACACACACACGCACATACACACACACACGCACACACGCACACACACGCACGCACGGCGCACGCACGCATGCACCCACATATATACACACATACGCGCCCGCACGCACGCACAGGGTGGCCCAACATAACTCCGACCGGGCGAACACTGAGAGAAAAGGGTTCAGCTCAAGGGCAAATATATCCCACCTGCCACAGAGTGCCGGCGAATGCAGCGGCAACGCCCAAGTGAAACGACTCGAAGATGATGCGTCCCCACTGTGTCGAGAGGGGCCCGCGCTCCTTGCGATTGCACGCAGACGCAATGATCGACGTCAGAAAGTGCGCGATGAACACGCCAATGCCGCTCCCCGCGCCCGTCAGCGCGTGCAACTCCCAGTCCGACACATCTTTCCCCGAGCGAATGGCAATCTCGTACGCCGCCTGCCACCCTGCGCCGTCGAGCGCGAACTTGGGCAGAAGAGCGACCGATGCGATAAAGCGCCGTACAAACTGGTGCTGGAGGTGCAGCCAGTGGAGGTCGATGTACTCGTCGCGGTTTGCGTCCACGAAGGGCTCGGCCCAGTGCGTGTCACGGAGACTTAGCGACTGGTTTTCGGACAGGTGGTCGTAATAATGGGGCGGCGGGACTTGCACTTTCGAGTCGCTCGCACTGTAATCTCCGTACAGATTCCTGAGGGCGAATAAAGCCTTCCAATTACCCCCTTGCATACACTGTCGCAGAAAAACGATTTGTCCTTACACTGCACCACACGGCGCACCAACGCACGTGCAAACATGCATCCACAAGCACACTACAAGCACGCCCAACCACACACACCAACGCACAATACCCACACATACACGGGGACACACAAATCCTATACATAAACACACACCCACGCACAGCATGGACAAAGTACGCACCGCCCGTCATCTTGTATGAGCGGCTCCTGCTCCGAGGGCCGCCCTCGTGTCATGATTGCTCCGGCACAACGCCACACACACACACACACACAGACACAGTCAGCGACCAGTTAGAGCATACAAAGTGCAGTGTGACACGCGCAGGGTGAGGCTGCTATGCACTCTTCACTCTGCGCAGTCGCATGCCGCCGTTGCGGTGATATGCCGTGCGACACACCCAAACGGACCCAAAAGTGAGTGACGCGTAAGTTATTAGCAACGCAAAACCACAAATCGGGAAGTCACGTGGGTGTCCGGACACCTTCGCGATCACTTGCGCCTTTGCTTGCGAACATGCAGGCTTTTTTTCGGCAAAATAACGCTCACCACCAGCACACACATCATCCACCGCTCTCTTTAGGTCGAGGCCAGCAGACAGAACATTTCGGGTGCCACAACGCTAAAAAGTTGCTTCTACTAGCGTAGTAGCAGCCGCTTTTTTTGGCGACATGGCCATGGTGCCTGCGAAGACTGAGGGCGACGGCGACGGAAAGACGTCAGAGGTCGTTGGTCCACGGCGCTTCTCCCGTGTCAGCGGCTGCGCTTCTCTCGCCTGCGTCATGTTGTGACAGGATTTCTCTTCTCACCATGAGCGACGATCGCAGTTTGCTGCTGGATCTTCCCATGGAGGTGTTTCTGTCGCACGTCGTGCCCTATCTCGGCGACAAGGAAGTTGCGGCCGTGCGCAAGGTCAACCGCAGCCTGCGCGAGCTCGTATCGCGCGTGCGCCCCTTCATTCTCAGAAAAAGTGCTGCGAGGAGGCTGTGTTTGGGCGACATGGCATTTGAAGAGTTCCCTTCGACCATCCCACGCGAACGCACGCTTATTGACCTGTCGTACCTTGAAGACCTCACGCACGTCTCTGCGCTGCGAGGGTTCCGCGCCATAGATCTGCTGGGCGCGATTCGATTCATTCGCTCGAACGCCGACCTCGACGTGCTTGGGACGGCCGTTGCGCTGCGCTTCAGTGACAGTCCCGACATCACGGACCTCTCTGCGCTTCGCAACGTCGAAGTGCTCGACATTTCTTTCTTAGAGTCGCTCGTCGATCTGTCTCCGTTGGCGAACGGTCGCCTGCGCTTCTTCAACTTTCGTCCTTGTTGGCGCGTCCGGGACGTAAGCGCGCTCGAGGGCGTCCACACTGTGTGTTTGAATGGCGGCACGTTCAGCGACCTCTCCCCCCTTGCGCGGTCGACGTGCGTCTATGTTGGGGCCGGCGACGACGCCGACATTTCGGTGCTTGCAAACGTGCCTTACTTGCGCATCTGGGGCTCATTTTCGGACGTGTCGTCGCTTCGGTCGGCCAAGTATTTGGACCTCTCGGACTGTGAGAGCGTGCGCGATGTGTCTGCACTCGGCGGGGGGACACCCTCGTGCTCGACAATTGCCCAGTGGAGGACGTGTCTGCGCTTGCGGGCGTGCGCAGACTATCGCTTCGCCATACACCCGTGCGTGACGTGAGCATGCTCGGGGGTGTGCGTGAACTGGACCTCAGCCACTCCGAAAACATAGCAGACGTTTCGGCGCTATCGTCCGTGAAGGTGCTAAGGGTGCCGTGCACTCGTGCCCGCTCATTCCGGAAGAGCTGTGGAGGCGTGCAGGGGGGTTGCAATGGATTGCGAGGTACCTTTTGAACCGAATGGACTGGGCTGCGCTTGCGGGCTTCCCTGCCCGACCTGCGCAGACGTAAAGTGGCGGGGGTGAACCGGCGCAACCGGCGCCTGGCATGACTGTGACGCGGCAGGGCCCGTCATCAGAACTCGATCTTACTGACTTGACACTACGAACGTACTCGAACGCACGCACGCTGTTCGTTGGTGCGTGTGGTGTCGTCACGCACAACGGCGCCGCGGTTGCTTCATCGCAGTGTGCTGCAGTGCGGCGGTGACCGAAAAGGTTCGGAACATTGCAAGCAACACGGGATGGCGCCCATCTCAATGAATAGAACACATGTTATTAATATAAGCTCGTCCTTTAGTTCGTGCGACCTTCGCGAACTGAAGCTGTTCGGGGTGAAGTGTTTTGCCGGCAATCTCTGCGCGCGCCGTAATCATAGGCCAGCTCATGCACCTTTTCGCCTCGTGTCGGCGGGCAGGTAAGTCGTTTGTCACGGCCATGTTCTGATCGCACACAGCTCGACACTGTGCTCACTCCGCAGTTCAGTTCACTCGTCCGGCTCAAGGCCGTTCCCCCTGCGCGATGTATCCCCTTGCGCGACTGCTGTGGGAACGTCTCAGTCTATTGTCACGGTGCTTAACAGCCGGCCGAGTCTCACGGCTGCAGTCGCCGGCCGAACAATCACTGCGCACCGTGCGCGCACTTGACTTGCCGAGCCACGCTGACTTCGGCTTTCGAGGCACACGTGCCCTGGACATGTACACCATACTCCTCGGGTCGAACTATGCTCTGACGGACGTCGACTCCGCTTTCCAACAACATTGACAAGTGCGAGGGGTTGCTGCATACGGTGATCAGTTTATCTCTGAATCAACCCCACCCGTCGCCATCCCGGCGTTCGCTTGGCAATGCCTGGTGTCTCGCGGGCGCGTGTCCGATTCTTCTGCCGACGCCCACGGCCTTGGGTCAATGTCCTTGACAATCGAATCGAGCTGTCCCAACAACAACTTGCGGTGGACGGGCGGAATTGGCGCGCAGGATATGAGCGCGCGCCCAACCTCCTCCTTGACCACGAAGGTTCCCGGCGGACCGTGAGGACGCCGAACGGGATGTCATTTTCAACTGCCCAGTGGTAGAGCCCCGACGACGTTACAGTGGCAGGCGCGTCTCCGCCGGCCTGGCTGAGTCGCAAACAGGGCGCTCGGCTTGGCATCCGGCCGCTCCGCCGGCCGATCCCTGACCATTGCCGTTAGTGACACACTCCCGGCGCATTATCAAATGGCCGGCACGCACGCACACGGCATATTTTAACTGAGCATACACACGCACCAGCGGCGACACGCCAACCTGCGCAGGCGGATACTATGGCGGGGGGTGAATGTGCACTCAGGTGATCTCGCACCCGCCGTTGATATCGGGCTTAAAAAAATTCGCCGCGACTGTCACAATTCGCCGGCGATTTTAGCACTACTAAAAAAAATAATAAATATAAACCACTATATAAATATAAATGATGTAAATAATTTATAAAAATTCAAGTAAACCAACCTCTGAAATAAACAGTGTGTCGAATTTTTTCCGCCGATTGAATTTCCCACGGGAATTTCCCCTGTGCGATTCCCACGGGTCTAAGCGCCGGCGGTGTTTTCCGGCCACGTCTACAGTACAGACTCGAACGGAACTTTTCACAGTTGGAGAGAACGTCAACAAATAATGCCGAGCCGGCTTGGCGTGCGAAGTGCGGTTGGCTTATTCGGCTTGAATGTGTGTCGGTTACTTTTCTTGAGTCAGAGAGTGCGGCTATTTGTTTCCCTCTTCTTCGACAATGGGACGGGCAATTGCCATTGTGTGTCACTAACGGCACTCCGGCATCAAAAGACAATTGGCCCGCACAACCCGGGCAAACCTCAGCGGCCGCGAGGCAAACTGTGAACGACATCACATCCGCTCGGCGCAGTGCAGCCGCGTGACAGCCGTTTCGTCGCAGCAATAACTGGCGGCAGTCTACATGCGGCAAGCGACAGTGGGGAGCATCGATGACGGCATGCGCTGTTTTGCTTAATAACTCATGGACTGGGCTTTTTTTTCAGAAGAGCAAGCGCGCGAAGATCCCCCCGATGACCGGGCGTGCCTGGAAGCCCTTCTGCCGCGCCGTGTCCGTCTCGTACCAGTCGGTGAACGGCACGCGGTCCGCCGTCGTGTTCGCAAACGCATACACGAGATCGACGACGCGAAGGAACTGGTCGTGGGAGGCGACGGCAGCAACCCACATCTCCCAGTCGGTCTTGGTGAACGTGGCGCGCGAATCGAGCGGAAGGCCGTATGTGTTGGCCTGCACGCGGGACAACAATTGCGCATGTTAGTGATGCGAAGGGCTTAAGTGATAAACGGTCCATTGACTCACACTTTGTACACGGAGAGAAAGAAAGGGAGAAACATGCGTAATGTAGACGAGAAGAGACTAAGCAGTGTCGCGCACCTTGCCAAAGTAGTACTGGATGTCGCGGTCAATGGCCCAACGCGGGAAGATGTTGAGGCCGAGCATTTCGTGGAACAGCATGTTGTACTTGAGAGACCACGTGCCCGGCTGAAGGTGGGATAGGCGGTTAGAGACCGAGGAGAGTCTCGGCCAGCGTGCAGTGCGGGGAGGGAGGGCAAAGCGACTAACGGTGGATGCAAACTGAGTCCTTTCGACTCTTGAGTGTATGCCCACGCACCTCGTCGTACTGGAGGCGCGTGTGGTCGCCGTCGTCCGCGAGCGTCATCCAGCGCTGCGCATAGTTCACAGCCGCAGTAAAGTAGTCGTTGTCCGGCTGCGCGCGCCCCGCAGCGACGAGAAGCATCGAGTAAGCGCCAAGCCCAATGACGCCCTTTGCGGCCAAGTTGACGTTGTGCGGCGAGGGACCCTCGAAGTCGTCCGTGCACAGCTGGTTGCCGGGGTCGGGAAGGCTGCTGACGAGATAGTC
Source organism: Pigoraptor vietnamica (assembly GCA_943704525.1). NCBI lineage: Eukaryota > Filasterea > Ministeriida > Capsasporidae > Pigoraptor > Pigoraptor vietnamica. The sequence goes on along the minus strand of CALSCQ010002260.1, from coordinate 14,368 downwards.
GCCCCTACGGAGGAGAGATGCGTCAGCAATGCAATCTTCCACTTCGCCCTCCCTTGATTCTCCTCATTGCTCTCCATCTTTCCCTCATCTCAAAAAGTAGTGAGACGCAGCAAAGCCATCCAACGGGCACTCGCGCGCAGACGAGGCCCCGTACCGCCCAACACCAGACACGTGCAGAGCCCCACCATGTCTGCAGGACGCCCCAGTAGCCGTTGAGGAAGTCCGTCTTGTTGCTCTTGGCCGCCGCAATCGCCGCAAACATGAGCAGCATGTTGGCTGTCTCCTGCATTGCGGGGAGAGGGTCCGTCGAAATCAGTCCAGTGCGCGAGTGTTATGTATGTGTGTGTGTGTGTGTGTGTGCGCGCGTGCCTGCGTGCCTGCATCACGTTGGAGGTCACGTACCTCCACGGGCATCTGCTCCTGCTCGTCAGGCTTAATGTCGCAGATGGGCCACTGGCCGAGGTGGTGCGGCGCCTGCAGGGTACTCGTAAGAAAGAGGAAAGACACCGAACACCCCCGCGCGCAACAAACACAAAAGCGCAAGGGGAAGGACGGCGGCGGGTGCGATAGGGAGGTTCTTGTAACAGCGAGTTGGATAGAGAAGGTCCTCAATACAGCACCAAGCGCAGACAGTCCTTAGGAGCAGCGATGGATTGAAAGGCCCTTGCGACAAACCCACCCAGGCGAGATCGTACGCAATGGACGTTTCGTTGTTGGCGTAGTACATCAGCGGCTTGAGCATGAGGTCGAGCGCATCCGGGGCGTACTGGACAAAGAAGGGCGACGCAGGGTACACGACGTCCACCGTGCTAATGTCCCCGTCGCTGCTGATCTCCTTCATGAAGACGAGCGCCTGCAAACACGCGAGTCGGGAACACCGTGAGGCAAAGCGGTAAGGTGCTGCAATGGGTATTACGTGCCAATTGCGAGACGACGGCGGGGAGGAGGGAGGGAGGGCGAGTGGCGTGGACTGGTACGCGGAGATTGCGACAGGCATAAGACGGAGTGAAGAACGTATGACTGACTCAGCACAAGGCGTGCGATAGGACAATCAAAAACCCACCTCGTTGCGCTTGGGACTCCAAACGACAACAGTTGCGCCGGTGGTCTGGCGGAAGGCAAGGGCGCCGAGCGTCGCGTACTTGGCACCGCCCGCAGAGAATAGCTCCGTGAGCACCGTATTCTCGTATGCGGCCACCGCCGCGCTCAGCTCGGCATAGCGGTTCGAGACTGTGACGGTAATAGGGAGACTCAGAGGTACCAACGGCAAGTACACACACCAAAGACATGCCATCGCACAATGCCCTCAGACACGAAAAGCGACCGAACAGTTGCCACGGACACGAACGCGCGCACGCACCGTCCAAGAGAAGCGCCTCGGCCGTCGGGTACAACTGGCGCCAGTAGGGCGGCATCTGTTCGCCAAAAAAGTCCATCGCCGCGACCTGGTCGTACGCAAGCACCTGGTATGTCTGGACGGGGGCGGCGGGGGTGACCGTGCCAAAGTCCCAGCGGAAGGACAGGGTGATCCAGTCGTCGTCGCACCTGAAAACAAGCAACAGTGTTAGGGACGGCGTTACTTGCACCGAGCTTCGTTAACAGATAAGAAGCCGAAGCCCGACGCTCTCCAACGATAAGCATGCACTGCGAAAACACACACACACAGCGACCCAAGCATGTGTTGTGCACACACCTGCGCGGACGGCGTGTGTCGTACGCCGGCGGCGGAAGGTTCGTGATGAAGGCCGCGCGCGATGCAACGCTTCCCGCGACAGTGTGCGTGGGCTTGCCGGGGGCATCGGCGCGCACGGCAACATACTCAAAGCCCCAGTTAATCTTGACAAAGTCGCCCTTCTGGCCGAGCACTGTGGGAGGGTGCGACGTGGTCACGTGAGCGACGGTGTTGGGCGATTGGCTTCCTCGCCCCTTACACACACGCACACACTCACACACACGGGCGCGCGCACGCGCACACCCTACACACCCTATGTCACCAAAGCACACGCACATAAAGAGAGCAGCATCAATCACAAGTCGCACGCACCGCTCTGCGCGCTGGTGCCCGTGCGCATGGCGATGTGGTTGGTGACGTCCGCGTCCGCCCAGTCGACCTCCTCGGTAACCGACGCCACGGCGAACTCTGCCGTGTTGTCGTAATACATCTGCACCGTGTGCGACTGTCCGTCGGTGCTCTCGATGCCGTACGAGATGAAGGAGACAGGAAGGCTCAGCAGCTCGAGCTTGGAGGGAATCGCCGGCGTCATGAAGGAGAGTGTCAGGCGGACGCCGCCGGCCGCGAACGTGTAGACCGTGTGGAGGGGGTACACCTGCGGGGATCGTGCAATAGAGGCAATGCTGAGGAGACATGCTAGCAGGGACCGAAAACTTCCTCGAAACTTACACTTCGCCCTTCGCTCCGCAACGCGCACACAAGTCACACGCAGCCCCTCGCCTATCGCACATGTCGCGACAACGCAACGCCACACACCTTGACGCTCGTCTGCTGCATGGCCGGCACCAGCGTCGTCGTCCCTGACGCAGGCCCCATGAAGCGGTAGACCTTGCCATCGATGCGCACCATTCCCATCATGGCCATCACTGGGCCGCTGCACGAAGGCACCACCACAAAGTCAGTCTCGCACAGGCTCTTCAACGGTTCAACTAGACACGGCCTCGAGATGTAGTAGATTCACCCCCAGCTATGGCGCGTACATGACCCGTCAATGCAGCACAGGCAGGTTAATACAAAGACACGCCGTCAACACGGGCCAACACATGGGCGTCGAGTACGGGTCAAGAGAGAGACAAGTGTAATCGATGATTGTGTAGATGCGCCATCAAGTATTGGCAGAGTGTCACGTGCAAACGCACCTCCAGTGGCGCGGCCAGTCGTCCGTGAGATTGTCCGCATTGGACCACACCGAAAAGTACGGGTCGTTCACCATCAGCGGCACGGACGGCGCGCGGAAGCCATCGACGAGCACCGAGTCGCCCACGAGCGGCGCGGCACCCGCAAACGCAGCATACAGTGCGAGCAACAATCCCAGCGCACACACCCGCGCACACGACGCCATTCTCTGCGGAGACGGGAGTGCCGCAGCCCTTAGTGCTAGATTGTAGTGTTGGTCGCGAGAAATAGGGCCAAGGTCAGAGCCAGCTGGCCCATGTGACCTCGTTCATTTCAGCCACTTGGTGAGGTCCACTGCCAAAATAATCCGGGGTGAGGATAGTGTGTCACTCGATAATAAAAACAACACATCCTCGATACCACCAGTCAGAAGCCATGTCGCTCCTCGCCCTGTCCGAAGAGGTCCTCGTCCGCCTCGTGAGGGTCGGCCGCTTCACACTCACCGACATAGGCAACCTCCGCGCGACGTGCGTGCGACTGTGGGACTTCCTCACGCGCATCCACGACACGGTCAATGAGTGCGTCGTGGGCGACCTCAGAAAATACCGCCCTTATGGCCGCTGGAACATCGACGGAGCGTCCCTCAACGGCCACTTTGACCTCGTTTGTTTGCTGTTCGAGGACGACGCGAAGCGCGGCCGCGTGTCGCGATGCACGAACGACGCGCTGTGTGGCGCCCTTGCCCACGGGCGCTGGGACATGTTCGTGCACCTCCTCCGCTCGTGCGAGTGCGACCATGTTGGATTGCACGGGAACGATGGGCCGTGGGAGAATCTCACGCGTGCGCAAGTCCTCTTCGTGCTCGACGACGCACCGCGGGACCTTCGCGTGCAAGTGGCGCACCTCGTTGTGAAGAGTGCGCTGCGCAGAGGAGACGTCGATCACGTGCTGCGACTCCTTCCCCTTGCGCATGACAGCCGTTTGCCCCTAGAGGAGGCGATGCGGGTGCACGCGCAGTTTCCCGCGGTCTTTGATGCCGTCGTCGACGAATGTGTGCGCCGCGGCGTGCCCGCAGTGGACATCGCCGATCGTCTTTTTCACACCGGCGCGTCTGCGACAGGATGCGGTTGTGTGCTCATCGACCTCGCCCTCGCGCGCTCGCCCGTTGCTCTCGAGTGCATGCCTGAGTATAACCGCCGCGTGTATGCAGACGCAGCCGCCGACGCGGGGGTGATTGCGAGGCTGCGTGAGCGCGGTCTCAAGCGCACGGTGGCCAACTTTGCGGACGACGTCGTGTACAGCGTGATGCAGGAGGGTGCGAAATGCGGTGCGAATGCGCTCGCGTCCCTCTTGCTCGGCGGGGACTATGAGGCGGCCAAGATCGTTGCGCCCTCCTGCGACGACAGGGGAGCACTGCTGGAGAGGCTCTTGGGCGAAGGGGCTGCGGGTGCGATCGAGTGGTGTCGCGCAGAGGGTCTGTTAGATCGCGTCAATGTTCGCGCTCATCTTCACTATCATAGAAATTCGGCCGATCTGGTTTCGGTACCGTGTGTCGCTGTGTTGGAGCGCGCGTTTCCGACAGAATTCGAAATAGTGGTTAATGACTACTGCATCGGTTTTCTGCGCCAAGCCGCGGCACGCGGCGACGTTGCGGCTATCCGATCCGTCTGTGAGCGCGTAGACGTGAGGCATTGGGCTGGGTTTGCGACTCAATGGTGCGCTGAGAGTGCGGCGGAGGAGGGCCACTACGACGTGCTGTCGTACATGATCGACGTGAATGCTCGCAACGCGTCCGTTAGAGACGCGGATGGCCTCGGGGTGAACTTTGACGTGTGTTCGCTGCCGTTCTATCTTTTCGGCGCTTCCGACGTGGCCGTTCGGAAGGGGCACTTTCGCCTTGCGCGGATGATCGACCGTCGTGTGCCAGGCCTTCGTCCGTCGCTAGCAGCGGCATGCGAGGGGCGCCGATGGCGTGTGTTCCATTGGGCCCTCGCGCGCCTCGACCCTTCGGAACGCGATGGCGAGTGTGATGCCGCACTGGTCGCGTGTGTGCGAAACGAGCGTATGGAATTTGTGCGTTGGTTCGAGGAAAACGAGCCCGCGTGCGTGAGGCGGTGCGTGCCGAAGTTCTGGCACTTTCTCGAATACGTCCGAGACGAGTCGTTTTGGTACGCCTTGCTCTCGAAGCACGCGCACGCTGCGAGAACACACAAATCCCTTTTTTGGGTCAGGGAGCGGTGTACAAACGTCCATGTCGTGTGGTCCCTGGAGCGGCGTCTGGGCGTTGAGCTGGTCGAGCGCCCCTTTCCAATGGCCGGACTCGTAAAATATTCGAGCGTGCATGCGCTGAGGGCGGCGATCGAACTCGGGATCCCTCTCACGGTGCCAACGCGCGACGAGGAGCGACAGTTCCCCAGGGAAATGTGGGAGTGGACGTCGGGCCGCATCTCCGCCGGCGAATTTGTGCTTGACGGATTTTTTGGGACAATTCAACGCTGTGTGCTGTCCTAGCGTCGGAGGGAAGCGTCGGGACTCTTCCGTTAGTGACTGCCTCGTCAAGTAACGTTTCTTTTGTGCGATGGCGTTTATGTGGACGGTCGGCATTCGCGGCTTCACGTGACGTGCAGAGGCTTACAAATAACAACATTAAAAGGCTACAAGAGAAAGTCAAATGCGTTTGGAACACACTCTCGCCACGCGCACACACACTCGAGTCTTTCTCCCTCTCTCTTGCACACACGCACACATATGTACGCGTGGTTTCCTTCTGTATGGTGGTCAGCGCCAGCTGAAGCAGGTCCCCGGACAGATCGACCTTTATAGTCCAGCGAAACATTCTCAAAAAGCGGCGCACACAGAAACACTGAAACACAACAAAGAAACACAGACACACACAAAACTCACGAACCCACAAAACGCGCGTAGTCAACGGCTCACGCAACGCAGTCCGCACTCATTTCGTGTAGATGGGGTTCTGCACCTCAAAGCCGCCTCCCTCCTTCAAAAACGCCGCCTGCGACTCCGTGTTGCCGAGCGTGCGCCCGGCTGTCACGACGAGGAATGTGCCGAGTATCGTCACGAGGAGACCGACAATCGGCAGCGCGATGAGGATGCCGTACGCCGCCTCGGACGTCGTGTACACCTGCGTCTTGAAAGCGTCCGCCGCGGGCTCGGCAATGTCCGCGTGCTCGTTGACCCAGTAGTACGGAATGGGCATCTGCATGTGCGCAGGGCCCACGATGCCGTTGTACACGTTGTACGCCGAGAACATCCCCGGAAGGACGCCGATGTTACCCTGCAGGCGCTTGCGTCCGGACATGGTAGCGCCCGTGATCGGCTCGACGCCGAGGTACGTGTCGTACGCCGTCTCGCCGTCGGTGGCGAGCTGTGCGACGAGCGCCGGGAAGGGGGCGAGGAGACGCCGGTCCCCGTAGGCGAAGAGCGGGCGCGAGATCCACGAGGGGAACCCGCGCGAGTCCTCGGTCGTCTGCAGGCCGTCGACGATCTGGAGGGTGCCGTTGATAGAGATGGGCTCGAAAAAGTGCGGGTTGTAGCGGTGGTCCTTTCGGAGGATGTCCCTGTCGGCGACAAACTTGTTCAGCGTGATGCCGAGCACCTTGAAGTTGCCCTCGTAGTTCAGGTTGAGGAAGCGGTTCGCCTGCGTCACAAACACGTTGACCTCGGGCACGCGCGGCTTTGTCTTGTCGTGCATCTCGAACGTCTTCTTCGCCGGCATGAACTGCGACCCGGCGTGCCCCTGGATTCGCAGAAGGCCCGCCGCGTCGGGCTGCGCAGCGACCGCCGGGTAATACCACGCCGACACAAAGCGCCACTGCGGCTCGCCCGTCGCCGTCGTCGCCGTGCGCGTCGACTTGCCGATGCCGGCGTACTGCCAAATCTTCGACATGTCCTGCTTCCCCGTGAAGTACGAATACTCATTCGTGTTCGGCTGGCCGTTCACCGCCGCGTCGTCGCCGCCCTCCGACGGCATGATGCAACCGCCCTGCTCGTTGGGCGCGAGCGGCTTGTGCGTCGCGTCCCACGTGATCGACTTGCCCGTGTGGTGCGTGAGGAACCCGGGGTTGCACCAGCCCACGTGAACGGCGGCCTCGTAAATGTCGCTCTTCATACCGCGTGCCCAGTCCGATACGGGGCGCGTCATGTACAGCCCAAACTCGCGCCCGGGTCCCGCGTGCAGCCAGTCGCGCAGAATCGGCGTAAGGTCCGTGTAGAGGTACTCGTGCACCGCCTTGAAGAACGGCAGCACCTCCGCAGCGCGCACCGTATAGCCCGTCTTGGCGGCCCACACGCCCACGACGCGCGCGGTCGCCGCAGCCACGTCGGCCCCCGGCGTCACGAGCGCGGCGAGGTACTTGCCGATCTCGGGGACGAGCATCGCGGCGTTGCTGGACATGAGGGCGTTGTAGACGGAATACACCTTCAGGAGCCCTTCGCCGTTCGCGTCAAAGTTCAGTCCGGACAGCTGGCGAAGGCCGAGCTCAAACTGCATGAACGACGGGGGGAACGGGAGGTAACGCACGCCCGCGGGTCGCGCGGGGTTGCGGGTGTTTGCGATGATGCTGCGCACCATCGGATGCGCCAGGAAGCCCATGTTGTAAGTCGCGTTGTTGATCGACGTCCCCGTCGCCGCCATCGACGCCGCATACGTCGTCACCTCCGTGAGCCAGCCGGTGCCGAGCTGATACGCAAGCAGGCGCGGCACATTGAAGCGGGCGGGCGTGGCGTCCAGCAGCGAGTCCCACGTGACGGCCCCGCTACCCTGGTCTGTCTGGACGGCCGCCAAGAGGCCCGTCGGGAACGCGGCACGGAAAGCCTGCACCACAAACGAGATGAGGAACCCCTCCGCCTTCGCAAGCCCGGCGTCGTCGCCGACGTAGTCCGCGCCAAAGTAAGCCGCCGCAAAAGCCGCCGAGTCGAACCCAGCGCAGCAAATGGGCGGCTGGCCGGCGCGAAAATCGACCACACGCGAAGCAAAGAGGGCCTCGGCAGCGGCGGGAAGAGGCGCAAACCCGTACGGCACCATAGAGATGTAGGCGCCGGCCCGTGTCGTATTGAACGCGCGCGCGTTGAGCGACGTAAGGAGCTTGGCGCTCGCCGTCGCGTCAAACAGCCCAGAGGCGGCGATGGCGACGGGGAGGGCGGCGTCGCGGAGGGTGCGCACGAGGGGCTCGTTCGTGCGAATCTGGTTCAGGCAGCACTGCTGGTTCGTTTGGAGGTCGTCGGCGGGCGCAAAGCCGGGCAACCCGCAAAACTGGTACTGCGACGGCTTCGTGGACGCGCGCGTGCACGCGACCGTAATGGGCGCCATGTTGGACGCGGCGTACACCTGTGCGATGCCTGCGGCGCACGCGGGGTCGTTCGGATTGAACGTCTGCGGGTTGTTGCCGCACGAGGGCTTCATCAAGTCGATGCGGCCAGCGACTGAGACGTTGCCCTTGGCGAGTTCCGTCATATCGGCGGTAAAGAGCGGGACAATCTCGTTGACAAACATCGCCGTCTTGAGGGCGTTGGCGTCGGCCATCGTCGCGAGTTGCACAAAGGCTCCGACGATCAGCGTCGGCGCACCGGCGACGAAAAGCGCCTTCGCGCTCGCCATGAGCTGCGGCCCGAGTTCGCCGAGGAGACCGCCCACGATGGGGGGAAGAAAGCTGCCCAGCGACACGAAGAAGTCCCCACCATACCGCGCCAGCGCCCCCTGCACCGTCGGGTCCGCGAGCATGAGCGGGTAGAGCTTCTGCCGAATCTCCTTGCGGCAAAACAGCTTACGACGGTAGGTCGAGTTCCATTCGCGCACGTCCAAGCCCGACGTGTCGACGTCTGTGAGGTTATAGCAGCTGGACGCGGGATTAAGCGACGCCTGCGGGAGCGCGAGGGCGTTGATGAACGTCATGAGACCGAGGTACGTCGCGCGGAGGGCCGTGGGCGAGAGCTGCGTGATCATGGGGCCGAGGGGGTCGCTGGGGTCGTCCGGGATCATCTGTCGGAACTCCTTGTACGTGATTGTGTCAACGGCGTAATCCCACTTGACGTTGTAGTACTGGTAAACGAGCCGGTATCGGTAAGGCCCAATCTGGCGCAGATCCATCGGCGCGCCAGCCATCGCCGCCGCCTTGTTCGTGATGTTGAACATGTAGACGTCGTTGTACTGGCGGGTGGGGTCGTGCTCGCTCCCGACGATGGGACGGATCGACTCGTCGTTGGTGGACCAGCGGAAGAAGCAGTCGTCGGACGTGGACTGCGGGCACACGACCGCCGTCTCCACCGTCTGCTGCACGACGCGCGGGAGGAGGAGGCCGATCGCAAGACCCACGACGACAATAAACAGGCCAATCGAGATCAGCACGATGCCCGTGACGCGCTTTGTGCATGCGCACGCCATTTTTGCGCGTCGCCCTCGATGGACCCTGTGGCGCGTCCCCAGAAAGGTCGGATCAGCTCAATTATAGTCGGCTGACTCCGAGAGCTACTCTGCATGTTCTCGCCCTCCATTATACCCCCATTAGAGTGTGAGAGTGTGTGTTGTGCGTGTTGCACACGCGACACACGACGTGTTTACGATTGTGTTTTGCAATGCACTCAAAGAAAAGGGAAAAAAAATAAAACACAAAGAGAAGCGACAACTCGCGAATGCAAGGCGCAGAGAGAGAGAGAGAGAGAGAGAGAGAGAGAGAGAGAGAGAGAGAGAGAGAGAGAGAGAGAGAGAGAGAGAGAGAGAGAGAGAGAGAGAGAGAGAGAGAGAGAGAGACAAGCGCGTCAGTGCAAAATTCGAGTAAAATACGCACGTGCATGAAGGAGTATGTGCGATCATAGACTGCGCACGAAGAAGTATGTGCGATCGAGGAAGTGCGGATGGCGAATGCGACTGGACGTCGCACTCTCTATCGACGTTGCGTACGTGTGTGTCTGTTTCGCACACACACCTTCGAGTGATGGGTCCGACATAGTTCCCAAGCCACGGATCCAGCGAAATGAGCGTCTTGAGCTCGGGAGGTGCAACGGCCTGCGTGTCCATGGCCCCGTTCACAAGCAGATGTTCCTTGAAGAGGGTGTGAGTTCGATACCGACGCCACACAACACCGAGAGATCAAATGGCCGTAGTGCTACTGCAGGAGCGCGTGCGTGGCACTTGAAAGATTTCCTCTCCGTGTGCTCAATGCCCCCAAACCACGCGGCTTTTTCGGCGATGGAACGGGCGAAGGCACAGAACATTCGGCGTGTGTGTGCGTGTGTGTGCGTGTGTGAGTGGCGTGTGCGCTGGTCAATCTGACCAATCAGAGTGCGCCATTCACGTGTGTCCGCTGTTACTCCAGTGGCTGCGTCAGCAATCCTCGCTCGCCACTGATGGCCCTTGAATCATTGCACAGTCTCGGCACACAAGATCAGCAATGGGCAAAGTTGGGCCCGCGATTGCTGAAAAGCCGGGCTGAATGCACTCCTCGATCCGCACTAAATTTTTTAGTCAAATCGAATGAGATACCGACGGCCGAGTGCAGTGCCGTGCACTTGCGGCCGCGTTCTCACTGCTGAGTTGAGCCACCGGCGCATTCCAGCGCGCTGCCCGAGGCTAAGCGGCAGAATAAGGGCGGGCTGTTGGGGCACTTGACGGACCTCGCTAAGAAGGCGCACCCGTCGCACTGGGCGAGGCAGCGTGCTGCACCTGCTGTGCGACAACGGCCACATTGGACTGTACAAATGTATATTAACACCACCGAAAGCACAGCAGCAACACTAACGCGCACTCATTGCAGCGGCCCCGCGAGTGATAGCACGAGTGCCTCGAGGTGGTCCTGACCCAGCGAAGCCCGCGACAGCGTTTCTCCAACGTACGCAGTGGCAGCAGCAGCCGACATTCCCTCGCGCACGTGCGCGTCCGATCGCGCCAAACTGGAACAAAAGGCACGTGAAAAAGCCGTGTGAGACCAGAGGCAATACAGGCAAGCCAGCACGAAGGCCACACGCGCTCCTATAAACGAATCCGCTCACATGTCCTTCCAGGACTGACAAAGACAACAGCACGACACGCGTAACAATGGAGCCGAAAGTCACACACAAGCGCACAACGATGACGTCAAAGACAGTGACGTATGCACAGCACGGCGCGTATGTGCGCGACTCACGCGGTGAGAATGGCAAGTGCGGCGATGCGCCACTGCGACGTGGTGAGTGCCGCAGAGTCGCTTGTGAGATCAAAGGTCGACACGAGATCGGCTGCGTCGGCCTTGGGGCGGCGAGGGTCGATGGACAGCTCCGCGAGCACGTGACTCAATCTGCGCGCAGGGTGTGCGAGTGAGCGTGTCTGTTCAAGCGGGCGTTCACAACAATAAGCGAATAACAGCGCGTAGCGTTTGCGCTTGGGTGCATTAAGTGGGCGCTGTTAAAATGTGAAGTTACGGCAAAGAATGAGAGTAAGCCATTCCCCTCATGCGCAAGCGCATACTACATCTAACAAACCCACACAGAAAAGATCTACAGTAACACACTCACACTCTCTCGAGCTGTGATCCAAACGCCCTCGCGCGAACGACATTTCGATTTACCGAATCGACAGGCGGAAACGCCGACGGTTCGTAGCGGTCGCTCTCACCCTCCTCCTCCCCACCCCCACCCGCTCCGGTTGCAGCGCGCGAATTCCCGACAAACTCGCGCACTTTCCGCTCTGCACTCTGGAGCGAAGACGGCGCCCTCAGCGCAAAGAAGCGGTCCGTCTGCGCCGTCCGCCACCGCGTCACCGCCGACGCGAGCACCCCAAATGTGCTGAGCCCAGGTACACGCCCAACCCGCTCGTAAAACCCCCCAAACACAGCCCCGTCCTCCCCTGTGCTGTCACCATCGCCGACGTCTCCTTCACTGTCGCTGTCGCTGGCGATGTCACGTGACGTCATGTCGAGGTCATCCTCGTCCATGGCCTCTGCGACGTCGGCATCGTCCGCCGGCACGCACGCCTGCACGCGCCGCGTCCCCACCGTCCCGTCCGCGCGCGTCTCGTAATCGCTGTCGCT
>CALSCQ010002255.1:0-44508 GCA_943704525.1 Pigoraptor vietnamica | reverse complement strand
CAAGTCTGCCGCACCACCCACCACCGAATCAGCCAGTTCTCCGTCGCAATGACGCGCGCATTCCCAACGCCCGCCATGATCTTCTCAAAGGAGCGGAATTCGCGGTTGATCTGGCCGACGACGACCTCCCACGAGGGCGCGCGGAACGACCTGCGACGGAAGGCATCACGAACAATGTCACGTGGCTGCATGCGCACACTCGGACACGTACACACACACACACACACACACACACACACACACACACACACATGTACACACACCTTAGGGCCGCTACTGTCGGGTGGCGCTTGAAGTTATCCCGCATCCACAGCCAACCGGTTACGACAACGCCGACGCCAAACAGTGTGCCAGCGATGCCACAGCCCACGAGAAGTCGCTCCCACACGCTGACGGAGATCTTCTGATGGAAGCCATATTGCGCCAGTGCGTTCTCGCGGAAATCAAACGCAGAAGAGACGATGTCCAAGTTGGACAACGCTGCGAACAGTAAACGGCGATCACGTTGAGTCGGCAATGTGGGAGGCGAAGCGGGAAAGCACTGCCTCACTCAGAAAGGGAGAGGGTTAGAGTGGATGGGGGCTCAGCCGCTGACTGCCACGAACTGAGGCCTCTCAGAAACAACCATGTGCCCAACAACAAACAGGCTGAAAGAGCGTTCTCCGGCATATCACGCACAATGGCCACGCTCCCCTTGCTACAGAACTGACTGCAGCCACTCGCAACAAGACCACCCACAACCCACCTGCCACCGTAAAGAACCCCACAAGCAGCACCCCGTGGCACATGAGCGTAATCGCCGTGCGCTTCAGATTGTACCTCACAAAGTCTACATTCTCGCTTCCTAGTCGCTCGCTCTGCCGGGTTATCGCCTCAGTCAGCACATGCACGAAGACGCACACAGCGGCATTACGCACGCGCAGCGACACTCACGCAGCTGCCTTGCACACAGCGGCATTACGCACGCGCAGCGACACTCACGAAGATGCCTTGCACAGTAAGACCCGTCGCAATGAGCCCCGGCGGCGGCACCACAAAGCTCAATGCAAGCACGGAATAGAAGGCGAGCGAACCGAGAGACAGCGACATTTTCCCACCGCAAAACAAGCGCCGCCTGTGAATTACAAACACATTCAGTGGGCGACAACAGCACTCCGTTCGCGCATGTGCTGCTTCCAAAAGCTGCTGTTGGTTCAAGAATATCTGTCAGTCGGTATCGTCGCAGTAACAATCACGTGATATTTAACATCACCCCGGATGCTAGGACGCTGTGGACATTTTTGGTAAGGACGCCGGACAGGGTGCCGTGTTTGGGCACTGGTGGGTTGTGTCTTGTGACTGTGTGCGCGAGAGTGTCAACACAAACACGGATCAACGCGCGTGCGTGTGCGCGTGCGTTGAAGGAGAAGAGAGTGGGCGCATACGCGTGTTGAAGCACGTCTCGGAACGCACCTCTTCTCTCGTTTGCTCTAACTGCACACACTTCGATTGTGGCCGAAACACTCGCGGCTCCTGCGCGACGTCCACACCGCGAAACAATTTCAGCCGCTCAAATCGCCATGTGGCCCACTGGTCCCCTGTGCACAGCGTGAGGGGTGCTGGAGTTGGGACGGCTTCTTGCCGGTCGCAGGACCGGCCTTGCGACACGATGGCGCTCGTGGACGAGGCGATCGACGATCTCGTGGCCCTGCCCGAGTTGACGGACGCGACCATTCTCGAGTCGCTGCAACTGCGGCACGATGCCAACCGCATCTACACATTTATCGGTGCGTGTGCGTGCTGCGTGCTGTGCTCGGTGATCCACTTGAGAGATTGAGTTCGTGGGGGATGTGCACACAAAGATTCAATTGTTTTGCGTGCTGTCGCAGGCAAAATCGTGCTCGTCGCCGTGAATCCCTTCCGCAATGTGGACGAGACGACGCCGGCGGGCGTGTCGCGCATCAACCCGTTCGCCAAGACGTCCATGTATGGCCCGGAGGCTGCGAACGCGTACAAGGTGTCGCGCGCGGGGCAACTGCCGCCACACATTTTCGCGATTGCTCAGGTTTGTGTGACTTTGTGCGCGCGACATCACCTCGAGCGGTCCTCGTCGCTTTCCCGCAGAGGCTAGCGAGTTGACCCTCACACTAATGGACGCAAACTGTGGGCATTGCTGTTTTGCAGGAGGCACTCTACGCCCTCACGCGGGACGATCAAAACCAGTGCATTATTATTAGCGGAGAGAGTGGCGCGGGTATGTGGCCAAAGTGTCTGCAGGCCGTCTGGTCCTTGTCCCGGCTCGTTCTGATCTTGCGCGCCGTGCTTCTCTCTCCGCCACAGGCAAGACAATCGCGACGCAGCACGTTCTGCGCTACCTCGCGCTCCAGTCGGGACGCCAGGACGCCGTCTCGCGCAAGCTCATGGCCGCGTCCCCCATCATGCAGGCGTTTGGCAACGCGCGCACTGTTTTCAACAACAATTCCAGCCGCTTCGGCAACTATGTCGAGGTGGAGGTCGACAAGCGCACGCTGGCCGTCATGGGCGCGCGCGTCCGCTATTACCTCCTCGAGCGGTCGCGCGTCGTCCGTCCCCCGCCGAAGGAACGCAATTACCACGCATTCTACTGCATGCTAGAGTCAAACCGGCAGCGAGAGCGCCTGTCGCTCGGACCCCCCTCGCAGTACGCGTACCTTGCCCGCTCGGAGTGTTTCACGGCGCCCGGCGTGGACGACTATGCCGAGGGGGAGCGACTGGAGGCTGCACTGTCGCTCGTGGGGCTGTCGCAGGCGCAGATTGACGGCATCTTTTCCGTGCTCTATGGGATCTTGCTGTTGGGCAACGTGGAATTCGGGTCCACGACGGCCGAGGGAAACGTCGAGGTCGCCACGCTCTTGTCGCCGGCGGTGGTCGCGCAGGCTGCCACGGCCCTCGAGATACCCGTCGAGCGCCTGCAGCTAGCGCTCACGTGCAGCGAACGCGCGTTCGCGGGCGGCGAGAAGATGCGCATTGGCCTGACGAAGGAGCAGGCGTTGGTCGCGCGCGACTCTCTGGCGAAGGCGCTGTACGTCGGCACGTTCGCGATGCTCGTCGACCGCATCAACGAGACGTTAAAGCTGGAGGTTCCGTCGGCGTCGGGGCCGGCGGGGTACGCGCTGAGGGGCAGCGAGGAGTCCGACGCGTCGGACGAGGCGTCTGCGTTGGAGGCGCTTCGCGTTGTGGGCATTCTCGACATATTTGGCTTTGAAAACTTCGACAAGAATTCGTACGAGCAGCTGTGCATCAACTTTGCGAACGAGCAGCTGCAGCAGTTCTTCGTGCTGTACATGTTCAAGGCCGAGCAGGCCATGTACGAGCTCGAGGACATTGACTGGCAGCGCACCGAGTTTGCGGATGGGCAGGCGTGTCTGGACCTCATCGGGTCCAAGTCGATGGCCCTTCTCTCACTCGTTGACGAGGAGTGCATGGTGCCAAAGGGCTCGGACTCGGGCTTTGTCGAGAAGGTGCGCATTGGTGGGCGTCTCGGTGTCCTGTTAGCATTCTTCTCGCTTAGATGAAGAGGGTCGTTCACACGCCTTTTGTCCTTTTGCTTTCCTTACTCGCAGGCAAACAAGCTGCACGCCAACAACCCGCTGTACCGCGTCAAACCCGGCTCGAAGCAGACGTTCGGACTGCGCCACTTTGCAGGGACGGTTTACTACAACACGTCGGGCTTCCTCGAAAAGAATCGCGACGCCGTCGACCCCTCCGCCATCGCCCTCCTCGGCGAGAGCAGGGGCGAGATGGTCCGCGCCGTGTCTGCTGCGGCCGCGGCCGCCGACGAGTCTCAGTCGCTGTCGGCTTCGATGGGGAGGAGCAAGAAGCCGCGCACCGTCGGCGGTCAATTTCGCGAGTCCCTGCGCGTGCTCATGGAAAATCTCGGCTCGTGCAACCCCTTCTTTGTGCGCTGTATCAAGCCCAATGCGCAGCTGCGGCCGGGCTACTTTGATGTGCCGTTTGTGCGCAAGCAGCTCATCTATCTCGGTCTGCTCGAGACGGTCCGCGTGCGTAAGGCCGGGTATCCGGTGCGCTACACTTTTGGCGAATTTCGACGCAAGTTTGCCCCACTCATGCCCCGTCCCAAGCGCCGCGTCTCGCTCTCCTCTAGCACGCTCGTCGCCGCCTCCCGCGACCTCTGCATTGCGCTCCTTGACGCGCTCGGCAACTTCCTCGAGCACGCTTCGCGGCCGAAGTCGAAGGGCAACAGTGTGCCGAGCTCGCCGCGGAGCCCTGGACCGTCGTCCCCGCTTGACATGCTGTCGCTGCCCCTGCCGCCCCCGATGCCGTCCGTCGGATTTCGCGTGGGGCGCACGCGCGTGTTCATGGGCATGGAGCAGGAGGCGGCGCTGGACGGCCTGCTCGGCTTTCTGCTGGTTCGCGCCGCCGTGACCATTCAGCGCGCATTCCGCGCCTTCTATGACCAGCGGAGGGACCGGGCCGCCCGCGTCGTCACGTCGGCCGTGCGGGCCTTCGCCGACCGCCACCGCTTCATGCTCGTCCGCGGCGCCACCATCACGTTCCAGGCCGCCGTGCGTGGATGGCGTGCGCGCAGGTCGTACAGGACAATGCGGGCAGAGCTGCGTGCGAAGAGGGAAAGGGAGGCGGCGGAGCAGGCCGCTGCCGCCAAAGCCGCGGCGGACGCTGCTGCAGCTGCGTCTGCTGTGGCTGCGGCTGTCGCGAGTGCGCCTGCTGCGACCTCGCCCATGCCATCGTTGCCGGCCCCGCCGCCCTCGGCGGCCAATGAGGGTGGAGACGCGCCTGACGTGGCGGTAGCGGGCGTGGCGACGAAGCGGCGCATCTCGCACGCGAGCGAGATACGGGTGGAGATGTCCAGGTTGACCCCGATCAACCTGGTCGCCGTCGCCGCCGAGGTCAAGCCGGAGGCGCAGGAGGTGATTGCGCGGCCGCAAGAGGCGCCGCCGCGCCGCATGTCGGAGGATCCGAACCGGCGATCGTCTGTGTTCACGCGCAAGGCATCGGAGCGCCAGTCGCAGCGATCGAAGCGGTCGTCGATGGTTTCGCTCACGTCGGTCGGGTCGGACGGCACAGAGGCCAACGACACGCTTGCGCCGCTGGAGGACCCGCGCGAGGCAGGCCTGCTGTGGGTGCTCCGGCGGCCGAGCGTGCGGCAGAAGATCCCGCAGCGGCCACTGCTCGCCGACGCGGAGGGGTTCGTCCCGGAGAAGGTGTCGGTGACGGGGGGTCGGCGGGGGGCGCGCCTCATTTCGCAGACGCGGGACAACCGGTGGTGGCGCCACTTTTTCATGGGACGACCGCACTCGTCGATGTGCACGACACACCCGACGCTCGGCACGATCATCGTGTCGGTGGTACAGCGCCAGGGGTGCGTGGAAATTCGCTTTTGGCGGGCATGGGGACTGCGAGTGCTGATCTGCACTGTTCCCGCGTGCATAGACGGAATGGGCTACTCCTTCCTGCCTCTCCCCTTTGTCTTGTGTCTGCGCGTCCTTGCTCTTAACCTTGTTGTTGCTCGTTTTGCAGGGAGACAACCGAGGAGACGGGTCGTGCGGACGAGCCGACGCACCGCACCATTGTGTGGACAAAGTTTGGCTTTGGCCTTGCCGCGTTCACGCCGCACGCGCTCGCCGGCGCAGAGAAGTCGCGCATGGCAAAGAAGTGGGGCAAGAAGGCCGTCGCCGGGTGAGTGCCGTGGCGGTGTGGCTGTGCCTATTGTGTGCAGCGTGCTCTTTTATGTCTAACCGACTAACATTCGTACTGATTTGTGTGTGACCAATTGACACTCGTGTCGCAAAGTAAGTTTAGTGTCTGACCGACTGGCATGCATGCAGTGGACCGGAGTGGGCCATCGAGTGCGCCACGCGCGAGTTCAGCGACACGCTCGGCCGCGACTTTGCTTTTGAAGTGGACTCGTCGACGCTGGTGGACTTTCCCGGGTCCGAGGCGCGCCTGCTGCAGCTCGAGGACGAGTGAGTGTTGTTGTTGCAGAGCGTCTGTGTTCCGTGTGCGTGGTGCGTGCAGTGTGCTTGTGTGCAACGAATGCGCTGACACTTCATTTTCCCGCTCGCCTCCCGTCCAGCAACCACGTCTTCTACTACCCGAAGCAGTACAAGTTTGGCGTCCTGTATGCGAAGGACGGCCAGACGAACGAGGTCGACATGTTCTCGAACAAGGACGGAAGCCCTGCGTTCCACGAATTCCTGGACACGATCGCCGACAAGATTCAGCTCATGGGATGGGAGAAGTACCGCGGCGGACTCGACACGCGCAAGGACCTGACGGGCACGCACGCGTACTACACGGACCACAACAACAGCGAGGTCATTTTCCACGTGAGCACGCTGCTGCCACACACGCCCGACCAGCCGCAGCAGCCGGAGCGCAAGCGACACCTCGGCAACGATGTATGCCTCATCGTGTTTGTCGACGAGCCGTCGACGCCCGGCGAGACGCCCCAGTTTGCACCCATCTCGCCGAACCTCGTTCGCTCGCACTTTATCCACGTCGTCATCGTCGTGAGCTTCTGCGCGCGAGTGGGCGGCAAGACGCTCTACCGCGTCGCAATCTCCAAGAAGAAAGAAGTGCCCGACTTCGCGCCGTTCCTGCCCGGCGAGGTCTTTGAGCGCGGCCCGGCCCTTCGCGAGTTTATTCTCAACAAACTCATCAACGGGCAGCGCGCGGCGCTCAAATCGGAGAGCTTCCAGGAGCCCTTCCGCAAGTACCGCGCGTCAGTGCTCGAGACGATCACAAAGTCGGCCGTCGACACGCGTCGCAAGGCCGCCGAGCAGAAGCGCACGATTGCCGCGCGCCTCTTTGGCAAGATGACGGTGAAGAAGGCCAACTCGTCGTCGGCGCTCCTGGAAAAGTCCCACACGGTGTCTCGCGCCGTGACGCCAACGTCGCTCGACATGCATGTCCCCCTCTCCTCCGGGCGGGACGAGGACCTGGGCACGCTCAAGGTGCCTGCATCGCTCATTCTGCGCGAAAAATCGCACAGCCACGAGCCGCGCCTCCGCACCACAACCGTGGCGGTGTCCATGCCGTCGTCGCCCTCGTCTTCCTCGCGTGGGGATCCGTCCCTGTCGCCCTCTGCGAAGCGGCGGCCGTTCCTGTTTGGCAGCAGCCGAGGCAACGCGCTCTCGGCGAGTGCGGAGAGCTTGCCCTCCGCCGGAACCGTCAAGGAGAGCAAGGATGACAAGAAGAAGAAGGAGAAGGACACGAAGGACGCGAAGGACGCGAAGGAAAAGGAGGAGAAGGATCACGACAAGAAGGGCACGGCCAAGGCGAAGGGCACCATCGGGCGGCTGCTTGGGTCGGACTCCGGCCTGCCGCGGACGGCGACCATGTGAGGGCGGGATATTGGGGGTTGCGGACTCGCGGATGCAGCAGCTGCGCCGCTGTCGACGCAAATTGTAAAGTGTGCGCCCCTCGAACCCTTTGGTGCGGTTCAGGCGCGCGTTGAAATTAAAGCATAGATTGTATTGCGCCACGCCGAACACGAACAGTAGCTCGGCATCAGTTCGCACTCCCTCGTCTACTACCCGACACGGCAACCTTTAGGTGCCAGCAGTATGTGCAGTTTTATAATCACTGGCCCTACTGTACTCAAGGCCCGGATCTGTAAATTGAATGGCTCGACTCAGCTACAGCAACAGGTTTTGCCCTCAACAACTCGTCCATTGCTGCGAGTCGTCCTCGTTGTTTTGTGACCCTAAGTAAACTGAACACTGGAGACGCCATTAATTTTAATGGGTTCGAATTTTAGAGTTTGTCGAAGTGCAGTAGTCCTGCGCCTGCAGTGTTCATCATGGAATTATCGACCCGACAATTTCAAAAATAACTAACGGCGAGGGACTGTAGCACCAATTTTTTCTTCTTCAACAGACTGTACATTATTTCGACTTCTAGGCGACGCCCATGCGCCGTCCGCTCAGTACGCCTTCTTCTTGCGGCCGGCCTGTAGCTTGCGGATAATCTCTCCAAAGTTGACGCCGGGGAAGAGCCTCTGCAAGGTGCTTTCGAGCATGCAGTACACGAGGCGCTTGTTCAGCCGCCGCTGTTGCAGCATGTCAAAAATGCGCAGCCCGCTTCGCCGGCAGTTCTCGCCGCCAACAACGCGCTTGAGGTCGTCTGTCGGGCGCACACGCAAGGGAGGGCGACTTCAGCGTCAGCACAGGTTACAAGCAAAACGCGGCTCGCTTATGCCGCACGCAGGTGTACACACCGGGCATGCTCCCGAGAATTTTCGCCTTCGCGTCCAGCTTCGTGTGCAGCTTTGCTTCGGGTGTGCGTGGAGGATACGACGCCCCGAGAACACCGCCGGGCCACATTGAGTCCCGGTAGAGCGTAATGTAGTACGCGATTTGCTCGTAGGACGTGTAATAGTCGACAGACTCGATAATTTTCCTGGGCGATGCAAAATCACGGAAAAGAAAATTTCAGTGCGTTGCAATTGCAAGGCGAATTGAACACAAAGGCGAAAGGAACATATTCTGGTGTCATACGACACACACACACACACACACACACACACACACACACACACCCAGGGCGAACTCCCAGACAACATCTAAGAAACACTGAGATGCAAGTCACAAGCGATACACTCAGAACACTCCGCACCTGTTAATCGTGTCGCCGAACGTCTGCGTGATGACTTGGCGGATGAGCGCCATCACACGCCGCCTGAGCCACTTGTTGCGCGACTTGAGCTCGAGAATTTCGTCGAGAAGTGCGAGGAGGACGCGGAACGGAATGTTCTCGTCCTCCTCCATGTCAAAGTTGGCCGTCGTCTGCGGAAACAGCGAGTGTGTCAATTGACTCATCTCCACGCAACAGTGCCAAGCGCACCCAATAATAATACAAGCTCTCAACGCACACATTGACGGATCACCGACAATCTATTACCTTCCAGTCTTCGAGCACCGATTGGCTCCTTCCGCCCCTTCGCGTGCTCGGCGCATGTCCGGACGACTCCTTCCCCGGCTGGCCTTGCGGCCCGTCCGCCTTGAACACTGACTCAATGTCCTCGCCAATGTCGCGAATCTTGTGGCCCACGGACTTGACGCCGCTGACGATCGGGTTGACGATCGAGTCCATCTTGCGCGCAATGCCCCCAAACTCCTTCTCGTAGGCGCCGTAAGACAGGAACGAGCCGATCAGATCCTCGACCTTCCGGCTGCGCGATATCACCGGCGGCGACAGCAGCTGGGAGAGGTAGAGCGCGAGGGCCTGGCGCCGGTTCTCGAGGAACGTCGGGCTCAGGTTCTTGAAGGCGCGCTTCGGTGGGAGCTCCGCAAAATCGCCAATGTTCGGCATTTTCTTCTGCACTTGCATGTGCAGATCGTGGAAGTCCGAATAGCGGCGAGCGATCGTCCACGTGAGCACACCCGAGCTGTCCTCCCGACGCACCTCGATGATGTACACGGCGACCTCGCCGCGAATTTCTGTGTGCGGAAAAGGTCAGCGACACTGGCGACAACAACAACCACAAAAACACGCAGAAACACGCACAGTACCACAATATAAGCACAAACACAATTTAGCCATTGGTAACTGACTGAAAACTCACACTCAGCAAAACGCATACACACAGACGCATTTTAGCCACTGATAGCTGATTGAAATCCACCCACCCATCGCCTTTATCGCGGCGCCCCACACGACCACCTCCGAATCCTCCGAGTGCGTGCCAACGACCGACATGCGAGGCACCGACGATCGCTCCGACGGGCGCTCGTCCGCGCGAGCCAGAGACGTGCGCTCGTCCATGCTGATGCGCTTTGACGAAACCATCGAGGCATCGCCAGCCTCACCAGGGCGAAGTGCGTCGTCGCTGGATGCGCCATCTTCGCCGTGCTCTGTGGCGCAACGCAACATTGCAAGGAAGACGAGGGAAAAGACAGAGTCGTTAACGGGTGCCGAGATCGTGCGGAAAATGTGCTGCATACACTCAAGACGATGTGACACACAACATCCCAATTCGCGTGCACACACGGCACGCACCTCCGCCGTCCGAGTGCTCTTCGTCCGAGGAATCGATGCCCCTGTCGACAATGTCGAGGTCGTTTTGCAGGCGCACGCACACCTCGCTCCGACGGAACTTGCGAAAGTGTTTTGCGAGGCGATCGTGGACCTTGGACTTCGTCGCCATGGCAGTGGGGACAGAATGAGCGACCAATGGGTTTTCGCAACTGTTCCGCAACTCAAACAACGGACATTTCAAAACGCCGCGCGACAGGCGCAAAGCGGAGGGGACTCACCGCGGCAGCGTCAAAGACGTTTGGCGACGGGCTCTTCATGATGCGCTGGTACACGTGCGCGCACGTCTTCTCCCCGACGTTGATCCGCGGCGACGCGTTCTCTCCCATGTAGAGGTCGTAGATGCGCAGCGCCTCCGTGCGCAACTCGTTCTCGTACTCAGGGTCGGCCTCGACGTTCACATTCGCGGCCGACGCAGCCGTCGCATGCGCATCTGGGGGGAGCTGCACGTTCCCCGCAACAGCGGCCGCCGCAATGGCCTCCGCGCCGCCGCCCTCGTCCGCAAGCCCCATCGACGACGAGTCACGTGAGGACCGCATAGACTGCGAGGAGGCGACGGACGGCATGCTCATTTGTGACGCCATGGGATTGGCCGTCGGCGTGCTTGGGGTGAGGGGCGCGTTCTGCGGTTGGGGAACGGCGCCAGCGGACAGGGGCATCGGCTCGGCGGCGGACCGCTTGCGCAGGTACGACGTCGTGCGGAACATGCCCACGGTGAGCCAAAAATGGAGGTCCAGGAGCTCCTTTCGCGCCTCGAGATACTCCATAAAGTAAGTGATGGCGACGCTGTTGGACAGCACAAACTCGAGCGTTAGCGTGGACGCCCTTTGCGACTGCGACACGTTCAGCTGCCCGGGCAGGGGGCAGATGACGTCGGTGCGGTTGAACTCCGCGAGTCGTCGCTCGCACAGCCGACGCGCCGACAGACACCGCAGACGGTGCTGCTTACGTCCCTGCTCCGTCATCGCCACAAACGGCGTCGGCTGCAATGGCGGCGCTGCGCCCGCGGCGCCCGCGGCACCCCCTGCGGCACCACCCGCCGCCCCACTCATTGACGCACGCACGGCGGGATCGTCGGCCGAGGGTGACGCAGGCACAATTTGCTCGGCCTCCGCCGCGACTTCGTCCGCGACGCCGACGCCCGACGCCGAGACCTCGCTCGCGCGCCTGTTCCCGTAGGCGTTCTGAAAGTGGACGTCGAGATCGGCGAGCTCCCTGTTGATCTTGTCGTAGATGACGATGACGTCGTCGGCCGTCACGCACATCTTAATCGTCTTCATCAGTGTCTCGTGCGTGAGGACAGACTGGGGGATCCACAGGTCGATCGTCTGGTTGATGTAGTCGGGGTCCGCCACCATCTCGACAATGGGCACAAACACCTTCGTCACGAGAAGCTCGCGGACCATGTACCGCAGCGGCTTGTTGCGGAAGTCGTCCGCGGGAAGGAGGAGGTAGAGGAGCACTTCGGAGAGGTCTTCGAGGTACGCGCGCTCGCCTTCGTCCGACATGCACACGAGCGCGTGCTGTTTCTCCATCTCGAAAAAGCGCTCGGCAATCTCGCGCTCGTAGGGATCCTCCGCCCTCCCCGCCAAGTCGTCGGTGGACTTCTTCATCTCGGCCGCCGTCACGCGCTCCTGGGCCTTGCGAAAGCAGCGCAGGTGGTTGATGAACTCGTCGACAAAGTTGACGCTGAAGAGCGTCACGACGTCCATCTCCTTCGCGCGGCTCGCAAAGCGGATGATCGCCGTCGACACCGTCTGCCGCGTGTGAAAGATGAACGCGGGGTCCTTGCTAAAGTCCCGGTACCAAAATTCGATGAAGTCGCGGAAAGAGTAATCGATGACCTGCACGTGACCACGAGTGGGCGTCATTTTCACAACCCTTAATGAGATACATGCACACATACAAGTGGACACAAGCAAGCGAATGCGCAACAAAGACGCACACGCTTGCGCACCTCTTGCAGGAGCGTGTCGATGATGCTTGCGCCCGTGAGACGCTTGTCTGTCTTGTAGCTCGTCACGGCCGAGAGAGCGTCCATCACGGCGGGGATCCCCTTTGGCGATCGGCCGAGTCGCCCTTGCCCCGTGGGCCCAAAGTACGCAAGCGCCTCTTTGCTGCAAGTGGTTGAACGACGATAACGATTTCGACAACGATCACTCACTTGCGCACGCATGTGTCGCAGATAAATTCACACAAACTCAGAAACGACAATGCACCCACACAGTAGGATGAGATGCGTACCTGGCTCCAATAAGGAAGACGGTACTGAGGAAGCCCACCGTCCCGAAGATTGTGTACAGTGAGCCGTACCATATCAACCACGGGTCGACCGTCACGAAGACGCACGCGGCGGCAAGAGCCACCCAGGCCCAGTTGGGAAACTGCGACGCAGCCTAAGCTTAGTCCCAACACGTGTGATCGCACGCCACTACACACAGAATCCACGGCATTTCACCACCACTCACCGACACCTTTGTCATCTTCCAATGGATTTGCCGCACACAATGCAATTCACTGGGTTGAGTTGCACCCACAACCCTAACCCTATTTAGACCTACTCGCCGGCAGCCATAACTGCGGGCACGGTATTGCGTACACGAGAACAGACGCGCAACGCAGTCACAGCGTCCTCTTGGTCACATGACACGCCCGTACTTCTACGTTGGCTATTCTGCTTACGCTGAACGATGTGCGGTGTGTGACCCGGCGTTCTTCTGAAGCGTCACCATCTCTTGCGCACTTGCGAGAATTCGGTTCCCAAACAAATAATTAAGCGAGATCTCGGAATTGAAATGTACTTGGGAATTGTTTCAGATTTTCCCGCCCATGTGCCTGTGTGTCGAACGTCTGAAACGTTAGCGGGGTGTCGTTTGAAGTGTGTTGAAGTGTAATACTCGAGTCTCCCACGCGCCCACGCATACACGGTACACATCTGCGTGTCTTGTGTGCGGCGATTGGAGGGCTGCGGACGAGCACTGAGTTGCGTGATTAACGACTGAAGATGGCGGAGGTTGGGGACTTCCCGAACGAGACAGAACTCTCGAACCCGCCGTCGGACGGCGTTTCGTCCGTGCGCTTTGGACCCACTCACGCCAACTTTTTGCTGGCGGCATCTTGGGACACGGTAAGTCACACAAGGGCGGCAGACAGAGTCGAGTTTTTGTTCTGACGCGTGTTGTGAATTCGCAGTCTGTTCGGCTATACGATGTCCCCAACAACATCGTGCGCGCTACGTTCCGTCACACGGCGGCTGTACTGGATGCGTGCTTCACCGACAACACACACGGCGCGAGCGTTGGTCTCGACAAGGCTGTCAAATAGTGGGTTCTGCAAAGGCAGTCATATCGTTATTATCATCCGTATGTCTAACTGCGGTCGCTTGCCAGTTACGACTTCAACACAACAACTGAGACCGTGCTCGGCACGCACGATGGCGGCATCCGCTGCGTCGATTACTTTGCCGCGGGTCACCTTGTTGTCACTGGGTCGTGGGACCAAACTGTGAAGCTGTGGGATCCGCGCTCCCAGCGCTGCGTTGCGACGAGCCGGCAGCCTGGAAAGGTGCGTCTATTTGTGCATGGATGTTTTTACTATTGTCGTTTCGTTACAGACCAAAAATCGTATGGCATCATGTCAACCTTGATTGTCGTTTGCTGTTTGGGTTGGGTGGACATTCGCGACGTGTATTTGGTGCTGACATTTGCAGTGCGCTACACGTGCATTGTGTCTGTGTGTCGCAGGTGTTCGCCATGTCCCCTGCGGAGGAGAAGCTCATTGTTGGCACGGCCGGCCGCCACGTGTACGTGTGGGACATGCGTAATATGGACCGCGAATTGCAGCAGCGGGAATCGTCGCTCAAGTACCAGACGCGCTGCATCCGTGCGTCGCCCGATGCGCAGGGTGAGTTGCCTTGGCACTAACCTGTGTGGTGACGATTGTAGCGATTCTACTGTACACAACACAAACACACACACACGCACACACGCACACGCACAGCACAGACACGCACACACACTCGTCGGGTATCTCGCGGGCAGACATGCACGCGCCACTACTCCCGGCTTTTCGGTTGTGAGCGCTCGTGCACACAATGACGCATGCACGCCATATACCTCTGCTCCTCAACGGCAGTTCAACCTGTTTTTCGTCACGTCTCTTTGTATGGTGTGCTAATTCTCTCACCTTCTTAGGCTACGTGCTGGGCTCCATCGAGGGACGCGTGGCCGTCGAGTTTCTGGACCCCTCCCCGGAAGTTCAGAAGAAGAAGTACGCGTTCAAATGCCACCGCAAGACGGTCGACAACGTGCTGACGATCTTCCCTGTCAATGCAATTGCATTCCATCCAATGTGAGTGCCTGAAGTCATTCCCTTCTCTTTTCTGCGCCTATGCTGCCTCTTCGTCAATTGATGCTGTGGTGTGCGTGTGTTTTGCACTTTCTCCTCGGTTTCTTGTGCCCACGCGCGCCGTTGTTCCAAATTGCTGGGTTGTCTATATATTCCGGTGCGTCCTGTTAAAGTTTTCTGCACGCAGCCACGGCACGTTTGCGACGGGTGGGTCAGACGGCATTGTCAACGTGTGGGACCCCATCAACAAGAAGCGTCTCTGCCAGTTCCATCAATATCCGGCCAGCATCGCATCGCTGTCATTCAGCGCGGATGGTTCCATGCTGGCGATTGCATCTTCGTATACATTCGACGAAGGCGAGAAGGAGTAAGTGTCCCGCAAATACCTTCACTTCCACCATGTGCGCTCAACTGATTGCTAATCGCGTGTTGTCTTTCCACCTTCCAGCCACGCACCGGACTCAATCATTATCCGCAAAGTTACGCCCGCGGAGACGAAATCGACTGCGAGGAGTTGAATCCTCCCACTCAGCAAATGAACTCCGGTTGCAAAAAATTGTTGAGCTTTGTATTTGTGCACGGCGGTCAAGACCGTGTCATATTATGAGGTATGCCAATGGCAGGGGTGCATCTTAGGTCGTGGTTTTGAACATGTTTTTAGAATGTTCTGGGCATGTAACGACTGTTCACGTGCGTGCAAGGTCCGGCTGGGCGGGAAAATGGAGGGCAAAAATTGAAAATTTGAATTTGGCGCTCTTTTTTTTGCTGCAATTGAGGAGGCCATTTCCAAAAAAGGGTTTCTCAGCTTTGCAAAAAAAAAAAATAAAGGGGATTGAAGCAGCGATTATTACGCATTCGGTTTACTATGAGTAATGTATTGAATTTAGGATTATTTGTGCGATTGCTCGAATGCAAGCCCACACCCACTCTTTTCTTGGGAAAGTGTCGCAAGTGACCTGCACTCACGCGCGCGCCGCTGTTGACACACACCACTGCGGCATCCCCAAGCACAGCGGCAACTATAAAAGGGCCGGTGACTGCGCACCAAGACGCTTTGAAAGATTCGAAACACCCCCTCGAATTCCATTCCCTGAAACAAAATGGCGGACCAGCTTACGGAGGAGCAGATCGCGGAGTTCAAGGAGGCCTTCTCCCTCTTCGACAAGGACGGCGATGGCACCATCACGACCAAGGAACTCGGCACGGTCATGCGCTCGCTCGGCCAGAACCCCACGGAGGCTGAGCTCCAGGACATGATCAACGAGGTCGATGCTGACGGTGCGTGCTCTGCTGCTGTAATGTGCCCGCCATAGAATTTCTCGATTTATAAGTGGCGCAACATCGTAAACAACATAATACTCAATTATTTTTCGCGCTTTGTGCCCGCAGGCAACGGCACGATTGACTTCCCCGAGTTCCTCACGATGATGGCCCGCAAGATGAAGGACACGGACTCTGAGGATGAGATCCGCGAGGCCTTCCGTGTCTTCGACAAGGACGGCAACGGCTTCATCTCGGCTGCTGAGCTCCGTCACGTCATGACGAACCTCGGCGAGAAGCTCACGGACGAGGAGGTCGAGGAGATGATCCGCGAGGCTGACATGGACGGCGACGGCCAGGTCAACTACGAGGAGTTCGTCAAGATGATGACGTCCAAGTAGACTCTCCAACACACAAACTCGCCATGGCGTATCGTAGCGTGCTGCGTCGTGCGTCTGTCCTTTGCTTTTACACAAACGTCTGCCTCGGTGCAATGCCGAGGAAAAATTGGCCGAGGTAAATAGAATCTATTAAGGCCAACTTGCGAAGTTTTCAAATGTGTCGCCGAGTGAGAATTGGAGCAGGCGTGTTAGTTCTGTTGGATTTTGTAGTCCCGCCCTTCCTACTAGGAACTCCCTGTGAGCAACATATACGTTGCAATTCTCGAAAGGCGAAAAACGAATGGGTATGGGAAAGAATTGCTGGCAAATCGCAAGAATTGCGCTGGTGCACGAATGCATGTTTCAGGGATTTCAGGAAATGCCGATCAGTAGATTTAAACTGAAGGATACTCTACAATTTGAATTCTCCACGTGTTTCATATCCGATTTTGCGCAGCGCGTCACAATCTTCAAGCAAGAGATGCGTTATTGAGAAGGTGAAGCTGGCTGAAACACGGACGCTGTCGTCATTTGCGTACATGACATCACACTATTCACGTGACTGCCTTCCGAACGGCCGTTGCCAGGCAATGCCACAAAATTAAACAAAAGCAAATTTTCATAGTCATTTCATAGTCAAATAACGCGTAATAAAGCGCGTTTGGGTGGCGCTGGTCCAATCAGCAGTGGGGAGTGAGTTTGGGTGTCAGTGGACGGAATGTGGAGTGTGTTGTGTGTGTGTGTGTGTGTGTGTGTGTGTGTGTGCGTGCCCTCTACTCTCTCTCTCGGGCGCCTTGGACACGCGACGAGCACGCGGACGCGCGCACACATTCCCCATTGGAGCATGTGCGCTCGTGAATGCCAGAGTGGAGCAAGTTCAAGTGGACGTCGATCCAATCGCCCTCAACTCAGCTGACTTACATCGCAACTAACGCGAGAGTGGGAAATTCCAGAGGGCTCTCGCGAGTGGATTAGAACGAAACGAATGCGGTGAAGTTAGGTCGGCTTCGTATTGTCGCTCGCATCGGTCCATCATCCACTGTCTCAAGGCGGTCGCGTGCGCCTGCGGGCGACGCAACGCGTAGATGGTGCAGTACGACTCCGGACGGACCTACGGGTCCTTTGGCGCCGGCGCTTATACGGGTCGCTTTCACAACAGCGCCGGCGATCTCCATGTAGGGGGAGGTGGCTCGCACGGCGGCACTCGGGGCGGTGTTGGAGCGTCGCGCCCACGCTCTGCGCCTGCCAACCGCTCAGTCCCGCTGCTCCCGTCGGGTTCTGTTTGGACGCAGCGGCCCGTGTCGGCGGCGTTCGGTGTGCCGCGTCCTCTCACGCGCACGATTGAACTTGCGCCCTACCAGCAGCGGGCTGCGGACGCGCAGCTGACGTACCCTCGGGTCGTCAACGGCAGGAAGATCATGATGGCGCCGTACGAGCCGCTGGTGGATCCCCACCTGCAGGACTATTTCATGCGCAAGTTTGCGATGCAGAACAACTCGCTTCGCATTCACGCGCGCTCGAAGACCGACCCCGGTCTGCGCGCGGCGACGCTACACAAGGGCGCGCGGAGGCAGCCGCGTCCGATGTCGACGACGCCGTTCGGGCCCGAGACGATTTACCGCCTCAAGGTCGTGACGGGCAACAAGCGCAACGCCGGCAACGACGTGCGCGCGTACATCACGCTCTACGGCGAGCACGGCGTGTCGCAGCGCGTGCGTCTCAAGAGCAGCGAGATGAACTTCCTCCCCGGCCAGACGGACATTTTCGAGCTGCGCCTGCCGCACCTCGGCAACATATCCAAAGTCAAGGTCGAGAACGCCGGGACGTCGTCGCACTCGTCGTGGTTCCTCGAGGAAATCCACGTCAAGGACTACCGCGTCGGCACGCGCTGGCGCTTCGAGTGTCACGACTGGCTGTCGATCGTTCAGGGCGACGGAGAGGCCGTGCGGCGACTGTACGCCGGAGAGCCCGTGAAGAAGAAGCGGAAGGGAGACGACCACGACGGCGAAACGGCGTACGAGATTGCCATACAGACGGGGTCGATGCGCGGGGCGGGCACGGACGCGAACGTGTACATTACGCTGTACGGCAAGAAGGGCGACAGCGGCAAGAAACATCTCGACAACAAGAAGAACAACTTCGAGCGCGGCATGACGGACAAATTCCGCATTGTCTGCAACGACCTCGGGACGTTGAAGAAGGTGAGAATTTGCCGACAGCCTCGTCTGCGCACTTCTGTACGCGCGCTTTTGCTACCGTTGCTAATCGTTTGCCCTCATTACACGCACCTCAGATTCGCATCGAGCACGACAACAGCGGCCTTGCGCCCGGCTGGTTCCTCGAGCGCGTCACAGTCACCGATCTCCACCGCACAGAGTCCTACTACTTCCCTTGCAGCCGCTGGCTCGCCAAGGACGAGGACGACGGCCAGATTGTGCGGGAGCTTCTGGCGACGCGCGATCCGCACGGCCGCGCCGCCTCGCACCAGTACAAGATCGAAGTCTACACGGGCGACAAGCGTGGTGCCGGCACGGACGCGAACGTGAGCGTGGCGCTGTTCGGCGAGAAGGGCGAGAGCGGCGAGCGGAACCTCGACAACCGCAAGAACAACTTTGAGCGCGGGATGGTCGACACCTTCATGATCGACGCGGTGGATCTCGGCAAGCTGACGAAGCTGCGCGTGAGCCACGACAACTCGGGCGGGCAGCCGGGATGGTTTCTCGACAAGATTGTGGTGGAGGACACGAAGTCGGGCATCAAGTACACCTTCCCCTGCAATCGCTGGCTCGCGCGCGACGAGGACGACGGCAAGATCAGCCGCGAGCTCGTGTGCACGGGCGGCGACTCGTTTGAGACGGGGACGCCGTACCACATCCACGTCTTCACGTCGGACATCAGGAACGCGGGGACGGACGCGAACGTGTTTGTGACTCTTTACGGCGAGAAGGGCAACAGCGGCGCCGTGCAGCTTTCGAAGCGCGGGCGCAACTGCTTTGAGCGCAACATGGTCGACGTCTTTGACATTGACAGCGAGGAGCTCGGCAAGCTGAAGAAGCTGCGCGTGTGGCACGACAACTCGGGCGGCAACCCCGGCTGGCACTTGGACAAGATTCGCGTCGAGTGTCCGACAATCGGCCTCGCGTACACATTCCCCTGCAACCAGTGGCTCGCGAAGGACGAGGGCGACGGGCAGATCGAGCGCGACCTCAAGCCGTCGGACAAGGTGTGTGCCATTTCTTCCTCGAGGGCTGTTTGTTTTTGACCGTGTCGTGTTACAGCGGAGCTAAATATCACTCGCGCGTGTGTTCACGCAGGTTGAGAAGTTCGCTCCGAAGGATGTCTGGATTGCCGAGGTGTTCACGGGCGACGAACGAGGGTCGGGGACGGACGCGAACGTGTTTGTGCAGGTGTACGGCGAGAAGGGCAAGAAGTCGGACGCCATCCAACTCGACAACGAGGGCAACGACTTTGAGAAGGGCCAGACGGACAAGTTCCGCATCGAATTTGACGACGTCGGCAAGCTCAGCAAGATGCGCGTGTGGCACGACGGCTCTGGCGCCGCGGACGGCTGGTTCCTCGACCGCGTGGAGCTGCACAAGCCCGGCAGCGAGAAAGACCGCTACACGTTCAACTGCGGCCGGTGGCTTGCGCGCGACGAAGAGGACGGCTCGCTCATCCGCGAAATGCCGGCCACTGGACCCCGTGTGAAGAAGCCGCTGTCGCTGTGCAAGTACCGCGTCAGCGTGCACACGGGCAACAAGATGGGCGCGGGCACGGATGCGAACGTCTTCCTCAACATTTTTGGCGAGAACGGCGACACGGGCGAGCGGCCCCTCGAGAAGTCCGAGACTCACACGAACAAGTTTGAGCGCAAGAACGTCGACGTGTTCACCATCGAAGCCGTGGACCTCGGCGCGCTGACGAAGGTGCGCGTCGGCCACGACGGGACGGGCCCCGGCGCCGGGTGGTTCCTGGACAAGATTGTCGTGCAAGAGCCCGGTGGCAAGGAGAAGGTGTTCCCGTGCGGGCGCTGGCTCGCAGAGGACGAGGACGACGGCAAGATTGTGCGCGAGCTGTCTGTGATGGGGAAGGGCGGCATTCTGGAGAACAGTGAGTATTGCCTGCGCTTTTTTTGCACTTTTGGCCCATTCTTCTTCTGAGCCATGTAAGTGTTCTGACGGTGGCTCTTGTTTGCGCGCAGCCATCACCTACGAGGTCTCCGTGACGACGGGGGACAAGCGCGGGGCCGGCACAGACGCGAACGTGTTCCTTCAGATCTTCGGCAAGAACGGCGACACGGGCGAGGTGAAGCTGCACAAGGCCGAGAACAACAAGAACAAGTTTGAAAAGGGGCGCACGGACAAGTTCATCATCGATGCCATGGACGTCGGCAAGGTCAAGAAGGTGAGGCATCGATCGCGTATTTCCTGCAGGGCGACGTGCGTGTCTTCGAGTGCTCATACTCACTCGCATCAATCGCGTGTTTCCTGCAAGGCGACACGGTTAAGCATGCGCGTGTTCGTGTGCTCATTCTCACTCTTCCGCAGATCATTATCGGCCATGACGGCTCTGGCCCCGGCGCCGGGTGGTTCCTCGACCGCGTCATCATCGATGTGCCGTCCAGCGGCAAGCGCTACTCGTTCAAGTGCGCGCGCTGGCTTGCAACGGACGAGGACGACGGCGAGATTGTGCGCGAGCTCCGGGTGGACGAAGACTCTGTCGAGAACCTCGAGAAGAAGGCCGGCTTTGCCGTGACGGTCTACACGGGCGACAAGCGGGGCGCGGGCACGGACGCCAACGTGTCGATGGTCGTGTACGGCGACAAGGGCAAGTCGTCCGAGTTTACGCTCGACAACGAGTCGAACAACCACGAGCGCGGCGCGGCGGACACGTACAAGCTGAACATCGAGGACGTCGGCATCATATACAAGATTCGGATATGGCACGACGGCAAGGGCGCGGGCGCCGGGTGGTTCCTCGACAAGGTCGAAATGGAGGACCTCAAGACGGGCGATTCGTACTTGTTCCCGTGCGAGAGGTGGCTCGCCGAGGACGAGGACGACGGCGAGCTCGTGCGCGAACTCCCCGCGATCTACAAGCCGAAGAAGGAGGGCAAGAAGAAGCCCCCGAAGCCGCGCCCCGTGACGCAGTACAAGGTGACCGTGTACACGGGGGACAAGATGGGCGCCGGCACCGACGCGAACGTCTTCCTCAACATGCACGGCGAGTTTGGCGACACTGGCGACCGCTTCCTGACGCGCTCGCACACAAACAAGAACAAGTTTGAGCGCAAGCAGACGGACGTCTTCCTCGTCGAGGCCGTCAACCTCGGCGAGATTGACAAGATCAAGATTGGCCACGACAACAGCGGCCCCGGCCCCGGATGGTACCTCGGATGGGTCGAGGTGGAGGACCCCGAGACGGGCAAGTCGTACAAGTTCCCGTGCGACCGTTGGTTTGACAAGAAGGAGGACGACGGGCAGATTGTGCGCGAGCTCTCGACCACCGGCAAGAAGGGGAAGAAGGGCAAGAGCGGCACGCGCTACATTGTCACGGTGTACACGGGCGACAAGCGCGGCGCCGGAACGGACGCGAACGTGCACCTCATCATGCACGGCGAGAAGGGCGACAGCGGCAAGATCATGCTCGAGGAGTCGGAGACCAACAAGAACAAGTTTGAGCGCAAGCAGAAGGACGTGTTCACGGTCGAGGCCATCGACCTCGGCACCCTCAAGAAGATCGAGATTGGCCACGACAACAAGGGCGGATCGGCCGGCTGGTTCCTCGATAAGATCGAGATCGACGTGCCTGCGGAGGGACGGCACTACGTCTTCCCGTGCGAGCGCTGGCTCGCCAAGGACGAGGACGACGGCGCCCTCGAGCGCGAGCTGCGCCCGTCCAAGTCCCAGAGCGGGAAGTACAAGCCGAAGGTGCCTTACGAGGTGCTCGTGCGTACGGGCGACAAGCGCGGCGCCGGGACGGACGCGCAGGTCGTGATGGAGCTGTACGGCGACAAGGGCCACACGGAGGCCGTCGCGCTAAACAGCAAGGGCGACGCCTTTGAGCGCAACAAGGAGGACCGCTTTGACGTTGAGCTGGAAGACGTGGGGCAGGTGCAGCGCATGCGCATCGGCCACGACGGCAAGAAGCCCGGCGACGGTTGGTTCCTCGACAGTGTCGAGCTCACGAACAAAAAGACGGGCGAGCGCTACGTGTTCGAGTGTCGCCGGTGGCTCGCGAAGGACGAGGACGACGGACTGCTATTCCGCGACCTGGACGTCTGCGATTACGACCCCGGCAACAGCGGCAAGAAGCGCAAGGCCCCGAAGACGCGCCCGATGACGGCGTATCGCGTGAGCGTGTTCACGGGCGACAAGCGCGGCGCGGGGACGGACGCCAACGTGTTCATCGACATCAAGGGTCGGAAGGGCGAGACGGGACGCCGGCCGCTCGAGAAGTCCGAGACGAACAAGAACAAGTTTGAGCGGAAGCAGACGGACATTTTCACGGTCGAGGCGCCGAACGTGGGCAAGATAACGAGCATCGAGATTGGCCACGACAACAGCGGCCCCGGCCCCGGATGGTACCTCGGATGGGTCGAGGTGGAGGACCCCGTTTCGGAGAAGACGTACAAGTTCCCGTGCGAGCGGTGGTTTGACAAGAAGGAGGACGACCACAAGGTGGAGCGCGAGCTGAAGCCTGAGAATGCCGACTCGGATTCCGATTCCGACGACGATTCCGACGACGATTCGGACGATTCGGACGACGGGTCGAGCAGCGATGGGAGGGGACGGAAGAAGAAGAAGGGCTCGCGATCGGGCTCCCGTTCGCGGTCTGGCTCTCGTTCCCGTTCGCACTCCCGGTCGCGGTCGCACTCTCGGTCGCGGTCGCACTCTCGGTCGCGGTCGCGGTCGCCGAGCAAGCACGGCAGCGACAAGGAGGACCACCATCACAAGAAGGACAAGAAGAAGGGGAAGAAGGGTGAGTGACGTCTGGACGGCAGTCGTCATGTTTCGTTGTTGTCGCGCAAAACTGACCGGTGTCCGTGTGGTGCAGTCACCTACACCGTGTCGACGTACACTGGCGATGTTCGGAATGCGGGAACGGATGCGGACGTCTTCATTCAACTGTACGGATCGGACGCCGAGACGAAGCGCATCCCTCTGACGAAGAAGGGAAAGAACCTCTTTGAGCGCGGAAAGACGGACACGTTCGAGATTGAGGCGAACGACATTGGCGACATCAAGAAGGTACGTCAGCTGGCGTTCTCACGCGCCCATGGATAATACGCGCTAATATTGTCTTGCGCGACTATTGCAGATCCGCCTGGGCCACGACGGCGACGGCCCTGCCTCTGGCTGGTTCGTCGACAAGGTCGTCATCGACGCGCCGCACATCGGAAAGACGTTCACGTTCCCCTGCGAGAAGTGGTTTGGCGGGGACGAAGGCGACAACAAGACGGAGCGAGTGCTCAAGGGCGAAGCTAAGAAGCACGCCGCAAGTGAGTGTTGAACACGTTGGCACGCACCTGTCTGCAGACGTCTGTATCGGTTTGGTGAGCGAAAGGACACTTAGCTGACCTCCCATACCCTCCGAGCAGAGATCGCGTATGATGTCGCCGTGTATACGGGCGAGGAGAAGCGCGCCGGGACGTCGTCGAAGGTCACGATTGCGCTGTACGGCGAGAACGGGAAGATCGAGGACATGCGTCTCAAGCCCGACAAGGGCTTTGACCGCGGGTCTGTCGAGGAGTTCACGATCGAGTCCGAGGACCTTGGTCCCCTCAAGAAGGTACGAGACGCACTTTGTTTGTTTGTGAACGGGCTAGTTGCGTGCGCAATGAATGGCATGCTCAATGGCGTGACAACACACAGGTTCGCATCGGCCACGACAACAGCGGTGCAGCGCCTGGCTGGTTTGTCGACCGCATCGAGGTGACGAACACGGAGAGCGGCAAGAAGTACGTCTTCCCCTGCGAGCGGTGGCTTGCGAAGGACGAGGACGACGGCCGCATTGTGCGCGAGCTCCCCGTGAAGGGCAAGGGAAAGAAGTCCAAGGAAGAACGTGAGTGAGAAGCGTTGCAGTGCGCTGTTGCCGGAGTTGGTGTGTGTGTGTGTGTGTGTGTGTGTGTGTGTGTGTGTGTGTGTGTGTGTGTGTGTGTGTGTGTGTGTGTGTGTGGCAGGGGGCAGTTAGTCCAGTTCCATTTGGCTCACGAATGACATCCCTCAGTCAACAACTACAAGATCACCGTCTTCACGGGCGACAAGCGAGGCGCGGGAACGGACGCCAACGTGTACATTTGCCTGCACGGCGAGAACGGCGACACGGGCGACGTGTACCTCGAGGAGTCTGAGAAGAACAAGAACAAGTTTGAGCGCAAGCAGAAGGACGTGTTCACCATCGAGGCCGTCGACCTCGGCACGCTCTCGAGCATCCGCATCGGCCACGACAACACGGGACCGGGACCTGCATGGTACTTGGACAAGGTGCACGTCAAGGATCTCAAGACGGGCGTCAAGTACATCTTCCCCTGCGACCGGTGGCTGGCGATGGACGAGGACGACGGCGCCATTGTGCGCGACCTCGTGTGCGAGAAGACGAAGGGAAAGAAGGGGTACAAGGGGAAGGTCTCGTACGACGTGAGCATCTTCACGGACGACGTTCGCCACGGCGGCACCGACGGGGACGTGCTGATCACGCTTGTCGGCGAGAAGGACCGGACGGAAGAAATCCGGATCAAGAACGAGGGCGGCGAGATGTTCGGCCGCGCGTCTCGCGAGGACGTGACGGTGCAGTCGAAGGAACTCGGCAAGCTGAAGCGCGTGAAGATTGCGCACAAGGGTCGCGACCGCTGGCACCTCCACAAGGTGCGTGGGCGTGCTGGTGTGATGGCCTTTGCGTGACTATTATGTGCCGCGTGTTGCTGTTGGTCGCGAATGTTAACGAACTGTCTGCTGCAGATCTCCATCAAGGACGGCGCGACGGGCGACAAGTACGTGTTCATGCACGACGGCACCCTCAAGCCCAAGGAGACGGTGGACGTCAAGCTATCGGACGTCCACAAGTCCAAGACAACGAAGGCAAAGGGTGCGTAACATTGTTGAATTATCGCTGCACGATTGTAACTCTTCTTGACCCGCGCAATATGTGCTTACACGTGCTGTCCTGCTGTCCAGAACTCGACACGGTCCTCTACAATGTGGAGGTCGTCACCGGCGACAAGCGTGGCGCGGGGACGGACGCAAACGTCTACCTGACGATGTACGGCTCGCACGGAGACACCGGCAAGCGCCAGCTCAAGGGCTCCGGGAACCTCTTCGAGCGCGGACAGCACGACGAGTTCGCTATTGAAGCACTCGATGTCGGGAAGCTCAAGAAGGTGTGTTCGAGTTTGTTTGTGACGGAGTGCAACCACAAGGAAGCGCATCTCAATTCCACGAGCCGTATCTTACTCGTTTGACTCCTCCCCGGCAGATCCGCATTGAGCACGACAACACGGGCCCTGGACCCGGGTGGTACCTTGAGGAGATCAACATCACGGACCACAAGGGAAAGACGACACACTTCCCGTGCGGCCGCTGGCTCGACACGAAGGAGGACGACGGCGAGATTATGCGCGAGCTCTATCCCGCTTAAGTGCCTCGAGGGCCCCCTGTTCCCCGTCCCCTCCTTCTCGCTCGTGCACTCTATGAGTGTTCGTTGCGACATATCAGTCTTTCAACTGCAATTGCGTGTGTTTATGCGTTTTCGCGTGCGCGCTTGAAAAATCGTTTTGTGTCTCTGCATTACCTTGTCTGCGGCGCGTCCTATTGCGTATATTTTTCTTCGCCTTTTCAGCGTTTTTACCTGCACTGTCGATTGCGCGTCTATAACAAAGGTGCTTGCCCCTTCGCCCAGGGGACACGGCAAACAAAAGAGAAAATAAATCTCTCTGAAGCCAGTGAATGAGCCCGCGGAGCGAGCTGGTTTCCAACAAGTAACATTCGTAACAGATACTACCCCGGATGATAATCACGGCCACGTAGACAGCTGACCACAGCCGCCGTGCCGCCACCCACATGTCTTGCTAATCCTTGGGACGTTTTTTCGTCTTCCGCCGTTGCGCAACAGTCCCTTGCCGCTGCTTGCGCGCACACACCCTCCTCTTCCTCCTGGCGGGCTTTACGGCCGGCATTGCTGCGACACCATGCTCACGCGCGACGACCGCCGCGGCTGGGACGCTGTGGTCGAGCCGCAGAACCCTCTGCACGCCTTCTCTCTCCTGTGGGAGCACGTGATACCGCAGTGGATGCAGTATGGCTACGAGGAGATTGCGCACGCGAAGGTGCACTATTTTGCGGACACGTGGGAGGCCCTCAAGGTGCGCCATTGTTCGCTTTGGGCAGCCAATTCAAATATTCGAATTTTGCAATCGTTTAGCGCTTCTTCTTCGGCCGTTGTCTTGCCGTTCATAGAAAATCGCCGTTGTGGGAATGACACGGTGTCCGAAGTCTCGAGTGTTCTGGCGTGTCTTCTCCTTTCAAATACTGAGCCACTTGAACACTGCTTCGCTGCAGGCCGTGTCGCGCTTTGATGGCGACGAGTGGAAGGTCGTCTTCGCCTTTGCGGTGGCGTTCACAATTCTCCGCTTCTTCGTGGTCAAGTATATCCTCACGGTGAGTGTGGACTCGCGCTCTTCTCATTCATCTTGCGCCTCGCCCAAGCAGTTTGCACACGCGCTGCACGAGCGCATACCGTGTGCCCCACCCACTGCGCGCGACTCTCGCCACTCATGCCGTCGGTTTAAATTCGCAGCCCATCGCGAACTCTGCCGGTCTCATCCAGGCCGAGAAGGAGAAGAACGTGACCAAGTTCACCGAGAGCTCGTGGAAGGTTATGTACTACCTCTCGATCTGGCTCGCCACGCACTACGTCCTTCAGAAGCCCGACTTCCCGTACTTCTACAGGCCCGCGGAGGTCTGGCGTGGTGAGTGGTCGCCGCCGTTGTGGTTGCTGTGCAGCACCGGTGGCGGTGCATGCATGCAGGACTGTTGAGCCTTTATGACGTGTGCGTGGCGCGTGCAGCATGCATTCATTTGCATGTGCGTGCCAATTGCAGACTGGGCGCCTGGCGCGCCCGTTCAGCCCGAGATCTACTGGATCTACGCCATTGCCGCCGGGTTTTACCTGCACGCCATTTACGCGACGGCGTTTATGGACGAGAAGCGCAAGGACTACATTGTCATGTACATCCACCACATTGTGACGCTCGCCCTCATCGGCTTCTCGTATGCGGTCAGGTGCGTGCGAGCATGTTTGCGTGTGTGTGTGCGTGCGTGTGCGTTCTTGGCTACTCGTACGCCGTCGGGTGCGGTGTTGGCGTATCGTCAAATTGTTTGGACCTGGGACGTTTCTGCCTTTCGCTTTTTTTCTGTGCCAGCGAGTCCTCCTCCTTTTGCGGGCGACTTCAATCTGCGTCTGTGCGGCTGCATGGGTACCACACTCCTCGAAGCCGCCATTGTCTGATGCCCTCCTTCCCTTTGTTTGCCAGGTACCACAACATTGGTCTCGTCGTGCTGTACCTCCATGACATCAGCGACGTCTTCCTCGAGCTCGCCAAGGTCTTCCTCACGTTTAAGATTACGAAGAAGGGCTACAGCCGCATCGGCGACATTGGGTCGACGGGCTTCTTCGCCCTCTTCACGCTCTCGTGGTATGTGGTGGAAGTCACAAGGCATAAAGAGCCGCGTGCGTGCCTGGCACCTCATGTAACGTGCGTGGCATCTCATGTAACACGCGTACACACGCTCGTTTGTAGCAAACTCGGCCGTTAATCCGCGCGTGGACGCGTGTGTGCGTGCAGGGTGCTTTTCCGCCTGTACTGGCTCCCCACGAAGGTGCTCGTGTCGTCGGGCGCGTGGGCCAAGTACGTCATGCGGACGCCGCCGTTCTACATTCTGTTCAACGGCCTGTTGTGGACGCTCCAGTGGATGCACATCTACTGGTTCATGTTCATCCTGCGCCTCCTCTTCAAGATGTCCCTCGGCGGCTCGGTGGAGGACACAAGGTGTGTGTGTGTGTGTGTGTGTTGAAGGGGTGTCTTGCCCTCTCTTGCTTTGCTTCAGTGTCTCCGTTCTCCAATGTGTGCCTGGGCACGGTACGATCGCTTCTATCTGTCGCTCCTTGCACGTTTTCAGACAAACTCATCGCCACACTCATGTCAATAGGGACTACGACGAGAACGAGGCCGCGAACAGCGAGGGCGCGTCGTCTCCCAAGTCGGCTGCGCAGCGCCGCGCCAAGTCGAAGAAGGCCAACTGAGGAAAAGTGTGCCGCGCGACATTAAAGTGTCGACGAATGATTGCGATGGCCGAGTTGTGTAGCATCACTGGACACGTGCGCACAAGCGCACACACAAGCAGCTGCAATGCACGCCCCAGTCGCATGCGCACGGCTGTATGGAAAACGGAACAGAGAAATACGCGCCGCCACTTCGCGCAAGCATAACGCACACGCGCCGCCAATCGCACACGCACGCACCGCCCCTATCGCACTATGGGCACGTGATACGCATCAACATTTTCGATCAGATAGCAGGCCGCTGCCGACACGACCGTCAGGCGATACGCGCAAATCTCCGTCTCGTCCAGCGAGAGCGTCACGGCGGAGGGCTTGTCGAGCATTCCGCACACGAGGCGAACGTCCACGTAGCGCGCGAGTCCCGTCTCCGGGCACGTCGTCCCGTGCGTCAGGCGCAGCGTGGTGTGGTCGGCTGTAAAGAACCCGAGCTTCTGGGAGGTGGAGAGCGAGTCGTGCCAGTAGCGGTGTGCTCGCTCGTCCCACTTGCCAAGGATAATGTCTTGCTGAGTGAGCCCTGCGCCGTGGAATTGGCGTACGTGGCGGCCGTAGCAAAACTCGTACTGCCAGTACCCGCCGCGGAAAATCTGTCGACATGGAACGCCCGCCATTAGCTCCACGCGCCAACGACGCCACTACAGATGCCACACACACATACAGTCACACACAAACAACGTGCACACCCACCCACCCTCCCACACAACATCACAAACACACACACGCAGACAAACACACACACACACACACACACACACACACACACACACACACACGCGCACACACACACATACACGCACACATGCGCAATACGCGCACAGACGCGCGAAGGAAACGCACCCCCTGGTAGCACTGATCGACGAATCGGTCCACAATCACGCGAATCTCCGCCGGCGATCGCCTTTGTGCCGGCTGGTCGTTTTTGCCCGTGTCAAAGAGGCCCGTCGTGTGCCCTTCGCGCGCCGCATTCATTTTCAAGGCCGCCTCCTTCTTCAGCTCCGCACGTTGCTGCTGCCGCTCCCCAATCTTCTGCGCTTGCTCAAAAGTCTCGCGGGCTTTCGCTGTCGCCGCCGCCTCGTCTTCGGTCCCGTGCGCGGGCTGTTGGCGCTGCGGAGGCTGCTGGGGCTGGCGGTGCGCCTGTGTTCCCGCGGCCTGTTGTCCCTGCGTCGCCTGTTGCGCCGGCGGGGGAGCGCGGGGCGGCTGAATCGTCTGCGCCGTCTGGCCCTGCCCCTGTCCAACCGCAGGCGGCTTTCCAGCTTGCGCGTGCGACGGCGTCTGGCTGTGCACGGTGGGCGCCTTCCCCGCCACTTGCTGTCCGGTCGTGGCTGCCGACACGTGCGACGGGGTCTTTCCCTGCGGCGAGGTCTGTTGTTGCGCCTTTTGCTGCGCGTTGTCGTCGGGCGTCAGCTGGAAGTGCTGTTGTTGCTGGCGGAGAAGCGCCGCTTCCGCCGACATGCGCTCGGGCACAATGTTTCGGTACGCGCGCCCGTCGTTTGCGTCGCTCACGCACACGATGCTGTTGACGGGCTCGTCCCTCACGACGTAGAGAGGGTTCCGGCAAAGGAGGGGCGTGGCGACAATCGCAATGTACGTGCACGTCGACGACTCGGCCAGCGAGGGAAACTGGTGGTTCGAGTAAGGGGAGCAGATGAAGCGCATGTCGGTCGTGCGCGGTTTGCCCGTGAGGTCGCACATCGTGCCATCCGTCAACATGACGCTGTAGTACGGCACCATCTTCCCCTCGTACTCGAGCTGTGGGACCTCTGGGGGCCCCCCATCCGGGGCAGTGCCAGCACCCGCATCCGCACCCGCGCCTGCGGCACTCGCCAGTGGGTCCGTCGCCATGCGAGATTCCGGCATCGACTGGCCGAGAACAAACGACATTGTCTTTCCGCCGGGGACGCCCGACTTCTCCGCGTCGTGGTACTGGCGAAGATGCTGCCCGTGGCAGTACTCGTACGACCAGTACGAGTCTTGGCGGTAGAGACAGACGCCCTTGAGCGCGCTGAGAAGGACGGAGGGGTGAAGCAGCGGCGAGATCTTATTGAGGCCCTGCAGTGAATAGACAAAGGCGCGATTAGAGTGAAATTCAATGGAATGACAAAGTCGCTAATTCGTGGGTTGCCACCGGCACATGAGATAGGAGTTCGGAG
This sequence comes from Pigoraptor vietnamica, assembly GCA_943704525.1. Classification (NCBI taxonomy): domain Eukaryota; class Filasterea; order Ministeriida; family Capsasporidae; genus Pigoraptor; species Pigoraptor vietnamica. Next base: position 14,000 of record CALSCQ010002255.1, on the reverse strand, counting down.
GATAAGAGTGAAATTCAATGGGAGAGTGTGCGAGAGTGAGAGAGACAAAAGTAAGAGACTCGCCACCGACTCACGAGAGGAGTTCGGACGGAAGAGGAAGAGAGAGGGAAAAGCGAGAATAAACATTCGATTGAGGACGATGGCGCACAATGCAACGCGCACACGGCCGCAGTGGACAATCGCAGAGCACCGCAACGCACCTCGTCCGACGTGTCCGGCTTCTTAGGCAGGTAACACACGTATTTGCCATTCTCTGCCGTTTGAATGGGCACCTCGGCGCTTACAAACTCCGGGTTGGGACGCTCCACGTTGTACGCGATGTGGAAGCGCACCGAGTCGTCGAAGGGGTCCTGCGCGTCGATATAGTACGAGAAAGATTACAATCTAGCTAAAGAATAACACACACAGACACACGCATACACGCGCGCGCGCACACACACACACACACACACACAGACAGACACACACACACAGACACACACACAGACAGACACACGCAACACATACACGGTGCATACACAGACCACAATACAAACACAGGCACAAATACGCCAATGTCCGCCTCCATTTTTACCCACAAAGTCGGCTCCATTCGACGTTCCCAGAGCCACAAACAGCGCCGCAAGCGCCACGAATGCCGTGGCGCGCATGGAAGCGGCCGATGGGCTTGCGCAAAAACCAATCGCCAGCCAGCAGTAGCAGTCTTTTCCACGCCAACACGGCAAACTGCGAGTGTCACACTGCTGTCTAAGGGGTTGCAAGACAAGCGCAGAACGGGGCGAGAGGAGATTACATGCATAAGCCTAAACGCCGCAGGCCCTCACCGACCTTCACTGCATCCACACAGCTGTGGTGATGCCGCGTCACCTTGCGCCCAGCAAACAACGACCTCAATTTTGCCCAACTTTTTCCAAAAATTCAAATTATTTTGCCCGAGAGGGTAACAAGAAGTAGATACTCTTGAAACCGGCCAACATGACGTCACGACCTGTGTGCTCGCATGTTTTTCACGGGCCGGCTCAGTCGCTGTTTCGTAAATAGTTGGACAGCCTTGCGGTCCGTCTCCACCCATGGACGCAGAGGGCGACGATGCCCCTGCTGCCCCTCCTGCGGCTGCGGGTGCGTCGGCCTCCGTCGTATGCGACGTCGTGATGGCAGCGGCAAACGACACGGCCGACACCACAACCGCGCCTACGCAGCCCAAGAAACGCGCCCCGCAGCAACAGAAGAAGCCACCCGCGCCCAAGAGCCTCGGGTTCAACAGGGAGGCATTCTTGCGGATCAACTTTCTGTACCAAGCGGCGCACGCGGCGCTTCAGCAGGGAAGCCCGGACCTTGCGCGATTTTACGTCGGCACTCTGCGCGAGATTGCCAAAAAGCTCGTGCTGCGAATGTGGGTATGCCACTGCCTTACATGCAAGATGTGTGTGTGTGTGTGTGTGTGTGCGTGTGTGATGAGAGATTTGTCCTTACACAAAGCTTGTAACAGCGACCCGTCGATCAAGCGGACGATCTGCAAAAAGTGCTCCTCCCTCCTTGTGCCTGGCGTGACGTGCACAGTCCGCGTGCGAGGTGCGTCTTCCGTTTCCGCTTCACCACACAAACACTGTTCATTCTCAGAGGGCCGCACACGCCAATGCACACCGCCGTCCGTTGATACGCTATCATGTTCAAACCACGCAATTCGCACAGCCGAGCGCGAGTGTCACACTGTCGTCACGTGCACACACTGCCACGCCGTGCGGCGGTTCGAGGGAGACGCAACGCACACGCTGTGGTCCGAAAGGGCGTCGCGGGACGGTGCCGGCGCTTCCGCGGCAACGCAACCGTCGGGTGCGGGTGATGCCCCACCCTGACGTCGTCACAACGGGTCGTTGATGCGACTGTTAACGGCAATCCATTCGATCGCCGTGCTTTCAGCCTGCCGGATTAACGGCATGCAGCCTCTCTCCGCCGCGCGCAACGTGCGTCGCCACTGGGCGCAGCGGCACGACCGGCGCCGGTCGATTGCCCCCTCCCGGCGCTTCGCTTGTCGCTGCACGCGGGTCGCCGCCGTTTGCGCGCTCGTCGTCACCCTCGTCTGCCGAGTCGTCGGAAGGAACGGGTGGGGGAGAAGGAAGCGACACGTGGACCGTCGTTGCCTTGGCCTGCTCCAGTGCGAGTGACGCGAGTGTGAACTCCTGCGCGACGGCTGCGTGGACGTACACCTCCTGCGAAAGAAATGGGAACAGAAAAATGGTCAAGACCGTGTTGATGTCTCGTCAGAGCAGCAGACGGCTCCATATACTAGAAAAACGCACCATGAATAGGTCGCACGCGGCCAGGCGAGTCGCTATGAAGAAAGCGCGGTCGAGACGCCGGTTCCTGCGCGAGCGCATGTAAGACACACAGACACAGACACACACACGCACACACACACACACACACGCACCACACACACACACACGGGCAATAACACGCAACACGCAAGCAGGACGAATGCGACATCGACATCATAATCACACACACACAGCTAGCGCAAGAAACCTCACGTGCCTCAGCAGGTAGGAGAACACGAGCCTGTACAGACTGACGATGGAGGGGCGAAATTTGGCCGCCACCATTTGCGCTGATCTTGAGCGAGGAGACCAAAACACGTCGAGCGCGCGAAGGACGAGCGCTGCCAACGCAAATCACACGGGCATAAGCAACGGGACGATGCCGGTTCGAATCCCTCCAATCACACACATTCACAAACCCAAGGCAGCATGCCACTCACCCTCAATTTCTGCCGTGTGCGGCTGCGAGATGAGCGTGTCGACAACAGTAAACAGGCACGATATCGCGCCCTCTGGCGACCGCGCCCAGCCGCCGTCCGTCGCAAGTGCCACTGCATCCGCCCACTCGCCATGACATAGCCTCTCGGCGACGAGCTCCGACGCACCCAAACATCCGCGCGACAGCATGCCCAGCTCCATTCGCAGAACGACAATGGGGCCACGGTCAAACACGAGCATAACAGTGTCGTAACAGTACGCCCTGCGCACGTTGGGTGCCCACATCGCCCCGAATTCGGCGCCGTCACCGCCGCCCGGCGCGGAGAGCGGGTCACGCGACCACTCAACCACGTCCAGGCGCGTCGCATGCGGGAGGTAATCCGCAAGACGTAGTGACGGTGTTGGCTGAGGCGATTCGGACGACACGCACACGCCGATGGGATTTGCCGCCCGGTCGAAGAACCGCACCGCACCGTCCTCCTGCGTGCACACGAGAAGGAGCTCGTCTGCCGTGTGCCAGCGCAGAAAGGCGGCCTTGCGCACGTCCGTTGACCGCCGGGCCACAATGGAGGAGCTCTCGTCGTCGTACATGAGCAGCGAGCCGTCGGCGCACAAAATGGCTAGCCGGTCCTCCGCATGCGAGCGGCCCATGGACACGGGCGCAGAGGGTAGGGTGACTGTCGAGTCTGCAGACGGTTGCAGGCGCACCTTCTGTTCCGTCGCCGACGTGGCCCTTGGAGCGCCGGCATCACCGAAGGAGAGAATGTCGGGTTCGATGCACTCGTACACCCTGTGCCTCAGCGTGACGCCGTCCGAGTCGAGCAGGACGGCGTACAGCATGCGCGGGTGGTTGCTGCTGAAGCTGAGGTCCAGGAGCGACGCGCCCGTGTCAAGCTGTCGCGCAGGCACCAGCTTGTACGTCGCTGCGGACGACGGCGGGTTCGCCATCGATATGCCGCTCAGCGACACGTTCACGACGACCTTCTCCCCCGACTGCCCAGGCGCCGACGACTTGGGCATCTCGGCGACGATGCGAAGGAGGGCGACGTTAAAAGCGCGCTGGTCCGATGGCTCGCTCCACCACGCGGCGACAAACTCGTGCCTCGAGCTCACGGTCAGACGGGCACCCGCGTGCGCGTTGCCCGCTGCCGCCGTCTCTGCCATGTCGAATTGCGCCACGCGCGGATCCTTCCCCGACAGTTTGCTCAGCTTCCGTACGTCCGCCATGGGCCGCTTGGGAAAAAGCTGCACCAAGCTGAGCTGCGACTTGGTCGCGTGCGATGAGATCACGACGCGGTCGAACGACACCGAATCGAAGATGCGCCCCTCGAGCTTTCCCGTGAGCGTCGTGTCCACAAGCATGCGCTCCACATCGCCGTTGTGCCGCGCTGCCGCAAACGAAATCGTTGTGCCGTCGTCGATCAGAAGGGAGCAAAGGCTTTGGCCGCCATGCCATCGCAGATTTACCGGCCGACTCGACGCGAGCGCCTCTTCGCACGCACGCAGCGAATCGCGCAGCTTGTGGCCGCCCAGGCCGGACTTGGGCGCGTCATTGCTGGGCACGACGATCTCCCCCCTCTTCTCCGCCCATTCGGCGTGCGGTCCCGCGTATGGCACGTCGTCGTCGACAAACGACAGAGACGAGGAAGATCCAGACAACTTGAGTCCCCGACGCGCCTTCTCACGGTAGGTGTGGATGCCCAGGGGAAGGGGCTTCTGCGCACCCGCCGACGACCCACCGCCCGACAGGCGCTGTGCAAGGCCTTGGCCGGTGGGAGCCCCAGCACCTGGAGCAGGGCGACTGCGGAGCGTCCAAAAGTGCGCGTGCACGAGGAGGCTTGTTTGCGGGAGTGCCATGTTGTCACTCACACTCACACGCACCCACACACACACGCAGCGCGTACGCAAACGGTCTTTCGACGATGGGTCACTGAGGCCCCATCTTACATGCTGGAGTGAGAGCCCAACATAAGAGTATGAAAGGAAGGGTTGAAAAGAGGTCTCTCACACAGCTGATGGGACGTCATCTTCGTGAATGACGCACTTACGCAATCAATCAAATTGCAAAATTCCCATGGAGACGCCCAGTACCTACTTTATATTCTATCATAAACAGTGCTTAATCGATACGGCGAATATATTGTATGAAACTAAAAATAAAGTGAAAATCTCGTGGCTATTTCCCAAACGTCCTACCGACATGGCATGTGGTAGGGCACCCTCCGTGCAACATCGTGATCATTCGCCCCCCAAAAAACGCTGCGTTTACACTGTTTTTCCGTGTCTTTCCCCTTGTCACATTGCCGTGTCAGCGACGACACGCATCTGCGCCGGCGTCTTTGTCTTGCGACGCCTACATTTGGGCTTTGTTTGAACGTTTTGGCTCGCATCTTTTTGGGTGAAACCGCTACTGGCGACGACACAAACAAGGCTGGGACGGGCCCCAGTCCTTTTATTGCCGTGTTCTTCCTCTACCCCTTTCTCCTTCTTATCAGCGGCCTCTCGACGGCGTCTGTGCTTACTCGCGGCGTCTGTTCTTACTCGCGGCACGCGCACGTGCCGCGCATCTCTTTCTTCGGTTAGGGAGAACGCGACTCAGAGATGAACTACGCGCTGGCACCCGCTGCGTCAACGGCGCGACGAGGGTCCATCGATTGCGCATTCATGGCCGCGCAATTACCTGCGTCGTCTCGCGTCATTCCTCGGATATCGCACCCGAGCGAAGGGGCGGACGAGAGCGACGACGAGGACGACCATCCGGTGCATGGGAGCCAGAAGGACCTCGTGAACGATCGCGTCCTGCACTTGAGGGGAGGGGACACGCCCGAGCGCAAGCCGTCGACGGGGAGCAAGCTCGGGTCGGATCGCAAGGAGTCGTTGGGGGGGAAGAAGCTGGACTCTGCGAAGATATGGAAGAGCATCTCGAACTTCAAGGTTGGCGAGCTTGCGGAGGAAGAGATCGTGCTGCCGAGCGAGTCGGAGGTGAGTGCGATGGACTCTGCGTTGGCCGCCGTGGGCACTCGCACATTGCGCGCACATGGCTTCTCGCAAGCATGCATTCTGCACGTCCAGTACACGAGCACGCACGCACGCAATACGCACCACCCGCGAGCTCTACCCCATCGACCCCAAAGACATGCGTCCTTCTATGTTGCAATGCAGAGCTCCTTCCCTGACACATTCGGCGTGCGCACGCAGGTGCGACGAATGACCCTCCACATGCCGAACGCCGTCAACATGTTCACGGACACGACGGACTCAGTCACCATCGACCTCCAGCGCGTGGACAGCCGCGGGTTTGACATGCCGCTGCTGCGAAAGAAGGGCGAGCAGTACGTGCTCCTGCGCGACCTCGAGGAGGTGCACGAGTTTTCGGACCTCGCGACGTTTATTCAGGAGAACCAGAAGATCATGTCGGTCGACAACTTGACCGAGTCGCACCCGTTTTGGATCGACGTCGAGAAGCCGACGAAGAAGGACCTCATGCTCTTCCAGCAGGTGCGTGGCCGTGCGCGCCGTCATTTTATCTATGCCTCTGTTCGTGGTTGCGTGCAATGTTTGTATATTTGTAAATGCTTTGCGGAGATGCTGAACGACCCACCTTTCCTCTCTTTCTTCCCGCGCGTTGCTCAGGTGTTTGGGCTGCACCCGCTGACGACGGAGGACATTCTCACGGAATCGCCGCGCGAGAAGGTCGAGTTTTACGACACGTACATGTTTCTCGCCATCCAGTACCTCGCGAAGACGCCGCAGACGCAGGACCTCTCCGTCAACGACATTGAGGACAACAGCCGAATGATCTACCTCGTCATGTTTCAGAACGGCATCCTCTCGTTCCACTCAACCGAGTGCCGATACCTCGACCGCGTCGTCCGTCGCCTGCGCCGCCTCAAGAAGAACCGCACGCCGGACTTTGCGATGTACACGCTGCTGGACGAAATCATCGACGAGTTTAGCGCGAGCGTCAAGTTCGCAGAGAATGAGGTCGAGCGACTCGACGACGAGGTCATGACGGCGGGGGGCGCCGTGCACCGCGCGATTCTGGGGAAGATTGGGCTCTACCGACGGTCGCTGGCGAGCATGCACCGATATCTGCAGCCGAAGCGCGACATTATCGGCGGGATGACGATGCGCGAGATGGACCTCCTCCTCCCGAACACGCAGCTGTACCTTCGGGACGTGCTCGACCACATTCTGTCTATGCTGATTGCGGTGGAGTCTGCGCGTGAGGCGATCAACGTGGCGCAGGCCAACTACTTTGCGAAGGTCTCGCTCGACATCAACCGCGTGATGAAGACGCTCAACTTGTCAGCAACGATCATTCTTCCGCTCACGCTTATCACGGGTGCGTGTGGCCTCGCGTTTCCGAGTGCTCGTTTTCTTGTGTGCGGCACGTGAAAACGCTTTTGCGTGTGCGTGTGTTGTCTTTTTTGCGTTGTTAGCATGGGTGGCGCGTATGTGCGTCGTGTGTTCTTATACGCCACACTGACCTCACCAACTCTCCGTTCAATCGACTTGCAGGCATCTTCGGTATGAACGTAAAAGTGCCCGGCCAAGTGGGCGACCACGACAACCTCAACTCGTTCTGGATCATCATTGCGTGTATGTTCTGCGGCGGCATCTTCATGGTCTATTACTTCAAGAAGAACAAGTACATTGGCCGCGACGCCGACGTATGATTAGCGCCCGTCGTCTCGCGAAGGAATGGCGATGTTCGTGTGCGAAATGCGCAGGCTGGTCTCGAAACGTTTGGCGTGTTGCGAGCTCCACTTTTGTTTTTTGCGCGTGCATCTCGTCGTCCCATGCGAATTAGTGCAAATGCTTGAGCGTGTCTTTTTCTTGCGCTGTGCGTGCGTGCGCGTGCGTGCGCGTGGTTGCGCCCGTTTGCGTTTTGCGGCTGCGTTGCACTTTGTTTCTGCGCGTGAAAATGTATGGAAAATGCATGACGTCATGCTGTTGTCCACACACAAGTCGTGCCGTTGCTTCTTGGTCCTTAGCTTCCCTGGGATCACTCTTACAATGTCTGTCGGCAACAGGGGAAGGCAGTGTTCGAAAAAACGCTTAAATAATATTTGCGAAGGCGACGCGATCCGCTCATGTCACTTCGTCTTTCATCGCTGCCGCGGCATCCGCCGGCGCGTTGAACAGCACGGCGTCCGAGCGTCCCTGACACTTGCGCCACCGCGCGACGGTCGCCGTCCACGTTGAAAACGCGGTGCCCAGGAACGAGGGTGCGCGCGTGCACACCGCCTGTTCGAAGAGCGAGAACTCGGCCGACGTCATGTTCCGCAGCACGCGGTCCTTCTCAAGGCTCTGCACGACACGCACAAGACGCTGTCCGAACGAGGTCGTGATGAACCCCATTTCTGTTCGGTTGCGTGAAGCCGTCGACAGGTACACGAAGACGTGCCCGCCCGCCGCCATGCTAGCATCCACTTGAGAGACGACGTCGACTACGGAGGGATAGCACGCCGCATATTCGTCCGGATAAAACTCGCGGCAATATCCCGGCGTCCATCGCGCGCCGCGACGAAGGTGCACGGCGAGGAATGTCACGTTGACGCCGAGCGGAATGCGAAATCGCGCGCGAATCCTCGCCGTTTGTCGAAACAAAAAGTCTTCGGCGAGGCCAACGATGCGCGTGGACGGCTGCATGATGCACTCGGTCTCTGCAGGGTCGAACGCACACAAAACACGTATGGATACACGAATATACACACGCACACGCACACACACACACACACACACGGCACACACACCCCACACACAACAGCACACACACATACACACCAGACCGTGTCGTCAGTGCGTGCCCTGTTTCTTCATTCCAAGGACGACAAAGCATCCGAGACGACTGCACTTACCCTCGAACTCGGGCATCTCTTGAACGGGAAAGGAATGGTACGGGAGCCCAAGCGCAAGGCATCGTTCGCTGCGGTACGGCGAAAAGTCGAACACGTTCGGGTGCGCAAAGGGCAGCTTTGCAACCGCAGGCATGACGATGCGTTTGACGGAGAGGCCGTAGTGGTTGAGGCGCCACCTCAGGTTCTTCTGGTTGTGTGCGCTCTCGAGCGAGCGGGTCATGACGACCGTGTCGATAGTCCCACCGCACGCGCGAACGAAATCGGACACGGTCGCAGTGGGGACGATGCTGCGAATGCTCTCCGTGTCGTAGAGAAGGGAGAGAGGGTATACGGCGAACATGTCCTGCTCCTGGCCCCACGTGCCGTCCTTGGCCGTCGGTGGCGGCAGGACCACGCGGCCATCGACGCGGTCTTCGCCGTACGTGTTGAATAGGTCGGGTATCACGAGCGTGCGGTTCAGGCGGCGCGCGATCGCGATCGTCTCGAAGAGACCCCGGAGTTGCTGCGCGCAAGGTAAGAGAGAGAGAGGGGGTTGGGGAACAAGCAGGATGAGTGTGCGCGAGGCCATTGCCGTTTAAAGAACGAACACGAACAAAAGAGCTCGCGACAGTCACCCACGTTGTTGGCGCCGTACGTGAGGATGGGGAAGAGGAACGCGCCGTCCACCGTCGGTGACGCGTCGGGCGTCGTGTTCGTCTTCAACAGCTCGGCCACGGCGTTACGGTTGATCCGCGTCTCCATGGGTATGTGCACCTTCCCGTCGAAAAATTGCGCTGCCTCCTGCGCGTCCTCGCTTCCCACAGCCGCAGCCCCCGCCTTCTTGCCGCCGCTTTTCGTCTTTCCGCTCGGAGGTTCCTCCAGGCGCAGCGGCTCGCGTCGGCTGAGCAGATTGGCGAGATCCTTCGGGTTCTGCGCCACCTGAAGCGCCGCGTTTCCTCCGTCGAGCATTGCGCGCATGTACTCGTCCATTTCGGGCTCCTCTGCCGCCGCGCGACCGCCGGCGGTGCCATCCCCGTCCCCCCCGACACGAGCGATGCGGTCGTTCAAGCGCGCATCACGTGCCCGCACGACGCCCAGGTCCCCGTCCGCGGCAGCGGCCAAGTACTCCTTCTCCTCCATTGCATCCCGGCGTCCTCGCCCGACACGACGGTCCTCGTTTGCGAGTGCCCACAATCGCTGGCGCAGCAGCGACTTTTGCTCGAGTTCCTTCGGTCGCGGCACGCTGCGATGTCCAACGGCAGGCACCGGGAGGCCGCCTCGGTCGGATCCGGTGTATAGCACCGCAAGAGCATCGAAGATGGACACGAGAAGAGTGACCACAACCGCGAGGAGAATGAGCCGCAGTATGAGGCGGCGGCACAACCGTCGCGAGACCATCTCCGGCAGATTCGCCCCGAGTACGCCACACGACCTGTCGCCCAGCTATGAGGTGCCTCAGTGCCCCGTCATTTGTCGGTAGAACTTCTCAGCGAGGGTACGGCATCGGCGAGCACGTGAGCCGGCACGTTCAAGGCCAGCCGCAAGGACGGCGCCCAAGTCGGTTTGTTCTTATCGATCGCACTTCGTCGTTTGCACGCTCCAGGGGGACAACACACTGGTTGAATGTTCGCAGTACGCCGCGATTTGGCTCTTCTCTCCGTTGCAAGTTGATTCAGAGGTCCGTCGCTTTTCGCAATCGTTTTGCGGTCGTGTCGCGTTGTGACAGGGCGTGACAGGTGGAACACCCCCCAACTCCCAGCAATTATGAGGCAACGGACCTTGAAATATGGACATATATAGGAATTTTGTACCTCAATTGTGACCTAATTATAGAAATATTCTCATTAAAGCCAAATATGGAAATGTTGTGCCAACCCAGCTGATCCACATGGACCGACAGGCTAATACCGAGACGGCGATCCCTACAAAAAACGCGTATGCATTGCCGCGTCGTACTTCGCCTCCGTTGACGTCGTCGTACGTCGCCCTCTATTGACGTCGAATAGCGGGTTGTGCACATCGCACTGCGCTCTCGGCAACCCACGCACCCGCGATCGTCCCTCAAGCGGCCGCAACTGAGCAAAGATGACTTTCTTCCACTTCATCAACTGCGCCGCGCTGACATACGCCCCGTACTACATTGTGTACAAGACCACGCGCCTGTGAGTGCTTTTGCTAACAGGTTCATGCGCTCCCACCAAAGAGCATGCATTCAACTTTCCCGCTCTCCCCGTCCCAGCGCTGAGTATGACGCTCGCGGCGCGTGCATCCGGGCAGCCATCGCCTACCTCGTGACACAAGTTGCAAAGATGCTCCTCCTCGCGACGCTTTTCTCCAGCTCGCCGACGATGAACACGGACTGGGAGCAGGCGGACGCGAGCGTGCACGACAGCCTCCTTCACGCTGCCATCGACTCGATTGACTTGATTGGCATGTACTACTGCATCGGCGCCACACGCACGTCGGGACCCGGCGATCTCAAGCCCCTTATTGTTGGCCTCGGTGAGTGTCTCTATGCGCGGTTTTCCTCGCGCGTTGCGTGCTTGAATGTGGACAATGGCGTCGAGTTACTGTCACGTATGTGCGCCCCATGTGTGTGTGCATTGAGTGTGACTCGGTTGTGTATGTCGAACGCAGGCTGGGCGGCGGGTGAGGCTGCCGTGACGCTTCTCCTGCCCCTCTGGGTGGGCGCGCGGGGCGACGAGTTTGACTGGAAGTTCATCCGCATGGGATTGGACGCCAATCTGCGGCTGGTGCGTGCCGTCTGATGCGTGCGTGCATGTGTGCAGGCGTGCGTGTAGACGTGCGGTTGCATGGCCCCGTGCCCTTACGAGTGTTTTAGTGTGTTTCTATTTTCTACTGCGGCACAAAACCGCTCTTTTTTCCCAGTCGAATCGTTTCTCACGAGCACTGCCGCCTCTCTCTCTAACTGCCTTTTCGCCTTGTTTCAGGTTCACCACATTGGCGTTGCCATGCTGCTGTGGCTCCTCACAAGGAACGACATGTCCAAGGCACCACTGGGGGGCCTTCTGGCGCTGTCGCAGTTCCGACACATGCTCGTGGGGTGCGTAATGCTGCGAATGCGCCATGCTTGCGGTCTTCGCAAGTTGTTATTGGCCTTTACTTTAACTGTGATCAGCACAACTGACGATATGACGCTTCCTTCTCCAGCTTGGCGAGTGCCGTCGTGGGAGTGGGAGCATGGGGTTTCCTCTTGGGTCGCGCTGCGTCGACGCTCTTCCTGTCCGCCATTTGCTTTGGCCTCTTGAGGTCCCATGTCTCGCAAAAGCAGCCGTAAGTGGCTGGTATAGTAAAACGAAACACCCTTCCTGCAAATGTTACACGGTGCACGTGATGTCACGTGTTGGCGTGCCCTTCGTTCAGCCGTGTGCATCCGCAAGAGAAGGAGACCACGCGACTCGCGTGCGTGTCATTGCATGCCACAGACTCTCGCATGGCAGCGTAGTGTGGAGCGTATTTACACTCGCGGCAGTGTCTTTTACTCGCACTCGTGGACTGCTACAATAGTGCATCGTTTTTTACTTTAATTCCGTGGGCGCGGGACGGCCCGCTTGGCCCGCCATGGCTGCGGTCGTGGAAGTTGAGGGCGAGATGGAGCCCGCAGCGCAGACAGACGACGGACTCGACACGCTCGACGAGCCCGTTTCAGAGACAATCAAGCGTGATGCCATCATGGTGCGTGCGCGTGCGAAAGCGGCCGACGTGAACGTGCGTAGTGTGCTTCGCGCTCTGATCCCTCAGTCTCCGTTGTGGCTGCGCAGGTGGCGAAGAAGTTTCTACAGATTATGAGCCCGCGAAGTGACAAGCGCATCTTGCACGACTGTGGGTAGGACGCAGACGCTAGATGATGCCAGTTTCAGTGTAGCGGCAGTGTCTCACGCTGTACTCGTTTCGACCCCAGGGGACTTGTGGGGGCCTCTTATTCTCTGCGTGACGCTCGCGATGCTGCTGCGGGAGAGTGCGAGTGAAGGGCAAAAGTCGCTGGTGTTTAGCGGCGTGTTCGTCATTGTATGGTGCGGCGCGGGCGTCGTCACGCTGAACACGAAGCTGCTTGGGGGCAACATCAACTTTTTCCAGGTGTGTGCATGGCGCGTGTACACTTGCATGATCCTATGTGCGCGCCGGTACTCTTGCAAGCGTGCAGCTTGAGCGCCCATGATGCGTGGCGTGATCCTATGTGCGTCCAGTGCTCTTGTGAGCGTGGAAGTGAGCGCCCATGATGCGTGACTTGAGTGCGGCCTTCATCGACTTACGCGCGACTCTCTTTCCCACGCACAGAGCGTATGCGTGCTGGGGTACTGCATCCTCCCGCTCACCATCGCGGCCGTGCTCGGCAATCTTGCTGCGGGCGTCTTTGAGTTTGCGTGGATGCGCGGCGTGGTCGTCGGCGTGGGCTTTGGCTGGTCCATCTTCGCGTCGACGGGGTTCCTGTCCGGCAGCCAGCCTCCCAACCGCAAGCTGCTCTCCGTCTACCCCATCGTCCTCTTCTACTTTGTCATCGCGTGGCTTATTGTCGTGCAACCGCGGCGCGCGCACTGAGACTAAATACTATCGTGGAGCTTCGTGTTGGGCCCTGTGCGGGTGTGGAAGAAGTCGCATTGAAACGAATCCGTACAGTGCAACTCTGTGTGTGCTGGGGGTGACGAGGTACTAGCGTCACATGCAGCACGGCGCTTGACGTTTTTGCTGTCCTGTACACACATCTCCATTTCTGCCGAAGAGAGAACCAGCTCCGTCAACGCGACAGCATGGAAAACCACGCGCCTCAAACGCCACGTATGTGCTACACACAGACACACACACACACACACACACACAACGCAGCGTCGACACACTGAGTCGATCGCACTAAAAGAACACCTTGTCCTGGACGACCACGTGCGGGCCCCAGTCCAGCAGCGACAGATTGAGCGTCTCGTGCAAAAACTCCTTCGGATAGAGCACGAGATGCCCCTTAACGCCAGCAAGCCCCGCGTTGGGGTCGTCGTCAACGGTGGCAACGTCCTTGGCCGCGCCCGGCGTAATCGTCGTCTGCGCGACAAGCGTCTCGAGCGCCTTGAGCGAAGGGATGCGATTGCTCGGAATGTCGAGAAACGCCGCCTCGTACAGGGCCGTGTTGTGCGCGGCGGTCGCGAGCCAGACGTCCCTGTACGTCGAAGCAGCGACCGGGTCCATGAGTTTGTGGGACGTCTGAGAGCCCACAGAGCACCCGAGGTGTTCGCGCCACAGGCGGCAGCGCAGCGAGTGCGCAAACTTGCCGGCGCGGAAGGGGCGGCCGTTCATTGCTGACGAGACGAAATCGCGGTCTTCGAGGAGGACGGCGATCTCAGAGTCACGGTCGCCTGTGTGTGTGTGTGTGGGGGGGGGGGGGGGGGGGGGG